>WHYT01013642.1:126702-158648 GCA_009806455.1 Tetrax tetrax | reverse complement strand
ACAGGCTGTTCAGTAGGGCCTGTTGTGATAGGACAAGGGGTAATGGGTTTAAATTAGAAGGAGGGAGGTTTAGATTAGATATTAGAAAAAAAATTTTCACAATGAGAGTTGTAGAGCACTGGAACAGGTTGCCCAGAGAGGTGGTGGATGCCCCATCCCTGGAAACGTTCAAGGCCAGGCTGGATGAGGCTTTGAGCAACCTGATCTAGTCGGGGATGTCCCTCCTTCTTGCAGGGGGGTTGGACTAGACGACCTTTGAAGGTCCCTTCCAACTCTAACCATTCTATGATTTCTACGATATAGAAATATATGCTATTGTTTCTTAGGTTATGTCATAGCAGGAAAACAAGCATAGGATAAACCTGAAAAAAAACCCCAAAAACCAAAGCTGCATCTTCTCTAAATGTGATTGTTCCTAGCATGTTTCAACACACCTGACCCTAATATTCTCAAAAACAGGATATTCATTCAGTCTGATACTTTACCTATTGTATGAAATGCAAGGAAGTGTGGTCATCTGAGAAAAAGAAATTAAGGCACAGATGACATATGGAGCTAAAAAGAAGTTTTTGAGAAAGTGGCATTGCAAATACCATTAAATCTGAATCAAAAGGTACAAAACTTATCTGTTGCTTGCTCAAACCAGAATGAAATAGTGCAAGCAAAAACTTTTTTCCCCCTCTAGCCTTCCTTCTAGCTTTTGCCTATAGTGTTGGTAACATAGACTTCCTAAGCTGTATCACAGAAACATTCAATTTTCTATAGTAATTATCCTCCATCTTTTAGCAAATGCTTCATACTGCTGTGAAACAAAATTGAAATCAGCCCAGTGGAAAAGTGAACAGGGAAGAAGGTCAACCTGGAATAGAGGGCGATAAATAAATTATTGACTTTGCAGACCAGATTACTGTGCCCAGTATGAGAGTGGATATTATTCTCTAGAGTATTTAAAAGGCTAGCAAGCAGGTGTTCATTGGAAATATGATCACATGCTTCAAAAAAATGACAGAAAAATCTCAAAATGACAGATCTTACTAAATACCTCTAACTTATTAACCAATATTTGTATGCATACATATGTGTATTAAATAAAGTGCTTAAGAAATATTTTAGGATATATTAAAAAACCTGGATATTCAAATAGAACCATGATTCGCCTGAGACAAACAAAGTGACTTTACCTGACTCATCTTCTGCTGCTGTAGAGAACACTTCTCATTTGTTAAAAACTATTTCTTCCAATTACTGAAAAATAAGTGTACTCCAAATAAATGACTGAAATGAGGCATATCATTGTGCTCACCTGGAGACTTACCGGTCAATAGCAATACATCTGTCTGTGTATATGTACACATACGGGTAGTAGAACTGAGGTTTTGAATCACTATCAATTATTTAAAGGCAGAAAAAAAAATAACAAAACCCTTTAGGCATATGAAAATCAAATAGAGTAAGACAGAAAGGTGTCATTCATATGCAAATGGCTGATAAGAACTCAAATGCTAAAAATCATTTTCTAATTCCAGAAACTTATATTACCCCACTTTTCCAATTATTTATGCATGATAAATTTAAATGCAAGTGATGCTTTTGCTTTGTAAAAACTGCAGGTACTAATATCTTGATCTATATCCAAAGTAGTGGATATCTTTCTACAACCACAAAAGTAAGAAAGGTTAAAAACACTGTCCAGAGTGAGTTTGAACAGTCCCAACAAATTCCTTACAACTATGGAAATATTCTTAGGTGAGATATAGTTCTTTCCATTAATTTGCTGTATCAAACCATGACTGTGCTCGAATATTAAAAAAAAATATAAATTGGTTTTTAAATTAATCTTGGTAATATTATTTAAAAATATCCAAAACTACTCAAAACTACTTTTACACTTCAATTCAGTAAAGCTGAAAAACTACTAAAACACAATAAACTATAGTGTTCAGTGATTGTCTCATTAAGCTTATTGGATGTGTGTGCTATACTTCTAGTGAACTGCCCAGAAGCTCCTTTGGGACTGCATTTGTTGCCTATACAGTCAACGAACCTGTAAGAGCTGTTCCAGGAGTCAGCAGACTGCATTCTCTAAGACAGATGGATCAACTTAGTGTACTAAGCTGCGTAGCAGCATGCTAACAGGCTTAGGCACGCTGTCTCATTCTTGCATTTAAACTGCACTGTGCAGACACGCACATAATATCTCCTCAAATCCAGTTGTGTCAGGAACAGACCCGCAAGTTTTACATCTGCCAGCCACCCTTCAATACTGAAACCGCCTCATGGTCTCTGCCACACTAACTTTCCTTCCAAGCTCTCCAAGAAGATAGTATTTCTTAGCAGCCTGAACAAAAGCTCTTGAAACATCAACGGGGAGTACTGAGCAATACTAATAGAATAAAGCAAACTCCCCAAAACCTTGAGCTGAGCTACAGATATTCATGAAGTAACCTTGAAAGTGTCTTCGGCACTTTTATCCCCTCTTTATTGTATTAAACTGAGGAATTGTGTGTGATGCAGAATCCAAGCTGACTTCAAACTAACTCTGAAGCTGTAAGTGATAAAAACATCTTGAAGCATAGCTGTATTGTTTCAACAATGATATGCTACATATATATATCCAGAACTGAGATTTTCATAAGTAGTTGAACTTATCTTATTTATTTTTCTTTTCCTTTATGTCTTGAGAAAGCCAAAATGAAGACTACTTCTAGAGATAAAGAGTAACAGATTCTTGTAACAGATCTTACGCTGTACTCATTTGCTATGTCAGTAACTGTCAGTACTGCACAAAGGTCAAAATATATTTTTCTATTGTTTTTGTTAAAAAATGATCGTTATTTCATATTGTATCTGTAATTGGATGGGGCAAAAATTAAGTATTAAAGAAATGTTAAGTATACATTTAAGTATAAAAGTATAAAATCTTTCATTTTATTTTTAACATCTGTTTCAGGTAACTGGGTACTTCCTCGCCATAACCACAAGACTTATTTTCTGTGTCACTATAAAGCTGAATATAAATCAGAAATTGTGGGAATAACAAATCTAGTGATTTTATTTTTACTGACTTATCAAATTCCAAAATGCAGCTAGCAATTCTAGGTGGATTTCCAGTGCCCATTTCAAATACTAACCAGTAGCATGTTTTCACTTCCATCTCAGGGAAATCTGGCTTGTAACAGAGATCAAATATGTGCCTCCTCTGGTCCATAGCAATCTAGCAACTTACATCCAACTCAATACAAAATAAAGATGTATATCTCCTTTTACACAAAACTTAAGATAATAGTCACTGTGTTTAGCAAACAAGTTACATGGTCTTGTCCCTACTTGTTTTAGTCAAGCAAAACACTGGTTAGATTTAATAGACATTTCTATCAGATAATTAAATTAAGCAGCTACAACCTGGCCAGCTGCTCACAAACAGAGAAGAGCTGTACGTGCATATGGATACAGATGACAGCCTGGGCTGCAAGGACCGCAAGATGATGAAGCTGGGGGACCTGCAGAAGGTTGGAACTAAGGTGAGCAGACTTTGGCATATTCATGAAGATGGGACATAGACTCTCCTAAGGACCAGGCATGAAGACGAAGGATACTGGTGAACTTTTTAGAGAGATCTGAGAGCTTTGGAACAAATTATCCCACTGTGAGGAAAGACTGGGAATTTGGGCAGAAAGCCTGCAGTGCTAGACTAGGAGCTTTTCAAAACATTTAAACACAAAAAGGGGATATTCCACAAGTGGAGGCAAGGATAAGCAATAAATCGGGGTATGACAGCATTGCTCAGCTACTGAGAAACAAAAATCAGGACAATCTAAGTCCGCCTGGAGCAAAAACTAGCAAGTGACATTGGGGAAAAGGAGTCTACAGATGTGCTAATTACAAAGGGAAGTTAAAGATATATGTCAGTATGTTGATACACTGGAGGCGGGGGGAGCCTGGGGTGGGGGAAGGTGTGGACAAGCTAAGGACAAATTATGCAGAAAATATTTAAGTATTAAATGCCTTTTTTGCCTTGCCTTCACAGTCATCACTATGTACTTCTACAGTCTGAGGAGGATATGAACACTCAGCAGTAAGGGAGCAATAAATCACAGACTACCACAGGGCCAGCCAGGATTCATGGGAGACAACCGCCATTATGAAGCCAGTTTACCATTAGGAGAAGTCCCTGATGGCTGGATAAAGGTTAAGACAACATCCATATTTAAAGAAATACTTTGAGATCTAAGAAGAGTTCAAAATAATACACAATGTGAGACTAGCACCAGTGTCTTCCCCCAAAAGCAGACACATTTACCTTGGTAAACAAAGTGGAACCCCCTGGCTGATGCCCCGCTCTTAGCACTGAATCGCAGAAGAATTTGATTAGATGTAGCCAAAGGCAATGTCTCTCCTATAAATGAAAACAGAAAATAAATTAAATACTCAAACCAGAAAAAAACCAGTTACAGCTCTTTAGTACGTAATCAAATATATTGTTAAAATATGTTTTCCTCTATAGTTAAAGAAAAATAACAGTACATAAAATTAAATTTCCTGATGCAGGTTTGAAAATTTCTCAGAATAAAAAGACTTCATGATTCAGCAACATAAACTTTCTGACATTTACTGCAGCTGTTGGAACTAGAGCTCCCATAAATTACTTGTTTAGGGAACCCTAATGCCATCTGGGCCCAAAATCATTTTAGTTAACTTTTTGTGTGTGACTGAGAGCTTTACTTTGCCTTGCAAAACACATTAAACAATTCAAAGTATTTGAAAAATGCCACAGGGGATCTTGATGTGATGTTTACCATTTCAAAACTAAAACTGAAATGAGAGAGAGCAGATCCTCGACTCATTTTATGTAGTTGCTTTAGTAAAGTATATGGTCACACACAAACTAGATAATATTATTAATATTCTAATAGTATTTCGAATTTTATTTATTGACTTGAGAATTAATAAAGGTGTTTAATATATTTTATCTCCTTTCCTGAGATATCTATCTGCAATCATTAAAATGGTCAGTAATGAATCACTACAGACAAAATTACCCTACTTTTACACTCTAAGGATGCCACTCCATATGACAACTGTTTTTATTCTTATTGGATTATATCAACTCATATTTTAGAAAATTCTACTGACAAGAATGATAATGCACTAATTTAAAATCTCTTCAATAACTGTGTAAATAGGATTTATAATTCTTTCACTTAGATTAGTTTTATATTACTGTACCTAGCAATTCCACATAACAGAATCCTATCCTAAAACAATGTAAATCAGCTGTGTCACAAGTAATAAGTAAAAATCACAAGTTTAAATTCCCTTAAATAATTTTCAAATTTCTACTGTGAAAGCAGATGCTGGTTTCAATTTTTATGTTTGATGCAGTAAAATTGGGTGCTTAGATGAGTTGTCTCTTCAATTAAAACACTAAAAAGCAAGTATTTTGTTTTGTTGCTGAACTCTCACCAGTAATTAAACAAATTTTGAAATTAATTTGTGAACTCTTATTATGACACAAATAGGTAGGATTCACCAGAGGAAAATGATGAGCCGAATTTTTCAAATAATAAAATGTTTTCTATAAATCAAATTGATATGTTACATTCTTTTAATAGCAAGTATTTCTCCAATTATGCAAAGTGCAAATGAAGAAGCCATGAAAAGCCCTGGATTGCAAAAATCTTAAACTCACATATAAATTATCCTAAATACTAGGAGTGTATGACAAAACACATTTATAGCTGCAGAAATATATTTACATATTATCCACTTGAGACGAACGTAGTCATTACATATACATACATTGGAAATTCTGGCCACGCTGAAATCCATGTAAGTTTAAATATGATTTCACAGGGTCAACATTTTGCTATAGTTAGCTGAATGCAACAACTGGCCTGCTTTTAGTCCAAGTGCATGTTTGCATACAGATAATTGCATTTTGTGAATACAAGTAATTTGTGTTTAAGTTAGACATTCAGAAAATGTAGATATGTATTTCACAGAGTTTAGGGGTAGAAAAGATAATTATACCATTGAATCTGCCCTCTTACATAAAGATTTAAGAATTTAATTCAATTATTTCTGCACTCATCCCAGCTATCAGTTCTTGTCTACACCATACGTTCCAGAAGAACTTCTTAATTCAAAGACTTCAAAGTGTCTTCCATTTCCTCTAGCATCCTGTTCCAATGAGTTTATTTTTATCTTTCCAAATGAAATTCATATCATTCTCCTGATTTATTTTTTCCATACTGAGCTGTGTAAGAAATGTATTATTACTACTTACCTGAGTGTGATCCAGACAGTGAACTAAGAAGTCTAGCCTGAGAGTTTTCTCCATCAAATAATTCTGCCACGTCATTCAAAGCTGTCTGAAAATAGGCAAACTGTCCAAACACAACTATATTAAAAAAAAAAAAAAAAAAAAAAAGAGAGAGAGAAAAAAATAAAAAGAGAGAAGATAAAACAATAACCTAGTATTTAAAAATAAATTCAATGAGATATTTTTGCTCGTTTTGGTTACCAGTGAATCCTTTCCAAGTTAATTTATTATCTACCAGGATAAAACAAATGCATTCAATATAAGTAATAAGAATATGATGTGCTTTTCATTATTTTTTTTTTTTTAAATTAAAGAAAAATAAAAATTAAATCACTGTTTCCCCAAAAGTCTTCTCTCCAGTCGAACAAGTCTTGTTCCTTATAGCATAAGTACCTATGAGAATAAGAAAATGGAATATCTAAAAGAAAGCCTTTACCAAAATTTCATTACCAACCTTAGCAACGATTAAGGAGCATCTGTTGTCACACATGATTAGTTGCTTATCCAGCTTTAATGTGAGAAAGCTGTTTTAAACTTATTGATTTGACTATTTTTGTAATTTTGCATTAGTACTTATTTTATCAGAAAGATAGAAAAACTGATGAAATATTAAAAATATCAATGCGTTAATGGTTTTGACATATTGCTACACTTAATTTGCATTTCAGCTGTAAGTAATTTGAAGTGTATTAATAAATCATTTAATTATACAACACGTCTCACTAGTAAATATCAAATGGTTCACTGAATTCAAATATCAATAGCAACAGAAACATGAAGTAATAAACTGCTAAAATCAAGTCAATAAAAATATTACTTCACCACTCTAGCCACCCATATTTTATTGACAAGTGAGGAATCTGTTTTAAAATTATACCTATTCCAGATTCTGTATACAAACCATGGGTCTTCAGAGCAGCACAATTTCTGTTGTATTTTCCAACTTCCTGTAAAGTCCTTATTTTTTAAACTTTTTTACAAAACAAATTGTAAAGTCCAACCTCCTGATTTTTAAAAGCAGGACTAATTTGGAAGTTATATTAGGTTGCTCAGTTCTTTTTCTGAGCAAATTTTGAAAATTGGCAAAAATTCTTTGAGTTACCTGTATTTAATCCCTGTCATGATGAAAATGTTCTCCTTATGTCCAGTTAGAATTGTGCTACAACTTGTGACTACTGCCACTTGTTCTCATACTGCATACTTCTGGAAGGATGGGTCTTCCTTCACTTAGCTTCTCCGGGCTCTTCAGCCTCCTAACCATCTTGCTGGCACTCTTTGGGGCTTGTTCTATTTTAGCAATTTGTGCCTCGTAATTTGGAAGCACAAAACTATAGGAATAGTTTTCCGATGCTACTTCATTACGGCTATGAAGAGGGAAAAAGTACCTTCTCAACTTGCAGGCTACATGCTTGCTAATGCAGCTCAGTGTTCAATTAGTCTTCATTGCCGCAAGGGTATCCTTTCTGCAAACTATTATCAACTAGAAGTAAAGTTATTGCAATGTTCTTCAATCCTCAAACCTATTAGAACTGATAAAAATATATCTTTTTTTTTAAGAAAATTTCTATCAGAAATTAAAAAGGATTATTTTTAAGTTATCTCTACGGCCAGTATGTTCAATTTTTCTGTCAGGTCCTCTTAAAGTGAAGACTATCATGAGGATCCAGTATAGAGAAATCATTTTGTCGGGTACTTTCCAAACATTGTAAATGGTAGCTATAGATTCTTGTGTCAGATACTTGTGTCAGTTTCTAACAAATAAGAATAAAAATACTTATTTGGCCTTAAAAAGAAATTCTGGAAACAATTACTTTCATAAGTCTATAGTCTTGTCCTTGTTCTGTCTATAATAGAGTTAATTTTCACCTGAGATGGGAGGGGAACTGGAGCTGGTGGCCCCTGTGGCTGGGGGACACAGCTGGGACAGGTTACTAATTAGCTAACAGCTGGGATAAGTTTACCCAAATTAGCCAAAGGGCTATGCCATCTCAGGCGACATCATGCTCAGTGTATAAGTGAGGAGGGTGCTGAGGCAGGAAGGTGGGCATCAGGATCTACTGTTAGCTTTTTATGCTGTCAATTATATGCTTAAGTATTTTCTGTTATTGGGCTTTTTGTTTGTTTTCTATCTCTGTTTGTTTGTTTTTTTTTTTTCTGTTCTTCTCTTAAACTTTTTTTTTTATCTCAACCCATGAATTTTGCATTCTTTTCTTTACCAATTTTGCTCCTGCTCTCACTGGAGGGTGGGGGGAGTGAGTGAGAGACTGTATAACTTGATCCTGAGTGTGGATAAATTATGACAATGGCTGGTGAAAAGGTTACATAATTTTTAAATAGCATGTGGTAAAATATGAAATTTTGAGCATTATTTATTAAAATCTTCTAAATCGTGATAATAACTAATCATTCAATATATTAATTAAACCTCAAAAAAAGTAAATGCAATGTAATTAATTTAAAGAACGTCAGAACTACTGATATGGGCCTAGACACATTTTGCATGTTTTCAATCTAAAATTCTAGTGAAAAATATTGTATAATAAAGCTTCTAATTGGGTAAATATGTCACTCTCTAAAGCTCCAATAGCATTTCACTATAACCAATGTCTTGGTGATTTAATCACTATGAATGATTCGACAGATCCTTTCTATAAGTTGCAACCACTTTCTTATTCTATTGGTTATTTTCTTGTGTTTTACACAATTGGAGCAGGAAAAAAGAAATATATCCTACGAAATCTAAATTTCTCATGTAGAAAAATCAAAACTATAATAAAGAATACAGAGTATTTTTACATTTTCCTCTAACACAAATCTCAAGGATTTGTGTTTCTCACACCCCTAAAATATTGTTGAATAAATTTTAGATGATATATATATTGTGGATTTTAAAAAAAGGACAATAACTAACACAAATATTTTATTTGATAATTATTTAACAATAGTTGCTGCAAATATCTACTGTGCAACTGTATTTCTTTTTTTTACTGCAGAAATGCTTCTGAAATGTAAAAGCAAACTTTCTAAAACATGATGACGGAATTAATTATTTTCTTACTACAAAGCTGAACAAAAATTGTGAACAAATACATTCAGCTTGTCTCAAATAATAATAATAAAGACTAATATTCAAAAGTTCAGTACTAGAATAAAATTATGAATCATTATTAGCAGGTATAATAAACTATTTCCAAGCTTTCAACCTGTAAATCTCTAACTGCTTCTGTCAGCAGCTTTCCAAATTCCTCTGTGAAAAAAAAAAAAAAAAAAATTCTGAGTCTTTATAGGTTTTGTTGCATATAGAAAGTACCAAGCACACTAAATAGCTGTGCATTCAATCTTTTTGGCAAGTAAGTATGAAAATGGATCTTAGCTTAGAATCATAGAATGATTTGGGTTGGAAGGGATCTTTAAAGTTCATCTAGCTCCAACCCGCCTGCCATTGGCAAGGACATCTTCCAGTAGACCAGGTTGCTCACTGCTATTTGTCTGAACTTGGATTACAGAAACCTGCTTTGCAGAGAACCATGCTCTACATACAATTGCATAAGTTTTGGAGATTTTATCCAAGTGTTTTGACACATTGAAATCATAGTTTTGTGATTTTTCACAAACATTTCTGATACTTTTATGTAAAACTGCTTTCTTTCCCCCCACTGTACTTGTTAAATGTAATCTTCCTCATCTTGCCCTTCTTAAAACATGAAACAAAAAAAAGTTAAAATATAAGAGAATACTTGATAGTTGGCTTTTTGACAATGGATTTTACTTTGCAGGAAGCTTGAATGAATTATTATCCTATGATGATGAATGAGGTAATCAATGAAAATATTCGGGATATGCTTGGATATCAGATACAGATGGCTTAGCTGAGGTCTATTGATTACTCTAGGGAGAAGTAAAAGGTTAAAACCCTAGAATCAACTTCCATGTCAAGAATACATTTATTTTTGATACGTAATTTGCAACATCTTGAAAATCTAAGGTCACTATTACACATATAGGACATGTGAACAGTAGAACAATTATTAATGACTGATAAATCAGTAGAATAAATTCTTACCAAATTCTTTAGGTACAGTTATTGAATAATGGCAAGTCTGTCCAGCAGTGTAATTATGAGGATAACTTGGGGATAAAACCACTCCCTCTGATCCAGTATATTGCCCTCCACATGGTGCTGGAAACAAAACAGAAAGAAATATATTATATTAATTACAGTTGTTTGTATTAGTTCAGTCTGAAAATGAAAACCTAAAAATTACAAAGTGACAGTTTAGTGCTTTTGCTTTTGTTTGATTTTCCTATAATTACATATGTAATGATTCTTTCTCAGGATATAATTTTTATTAACATTTCTTTAAAATTATAATACATGAGAGTTTTACTTGACCACAAGTATTCATATAGGACTGGAAATACAAATTATTTAGTTGAAAGAAACTGTAAACATTGAATTTAGGTGTTTTTTTTTTAATTTTAATATATGTCTAGATTCATCTATGTATCTATGTTAAAAAAGCTCAGAAAAAAAAAATAGGATACCACATAAATAAATGACACAGCAGTTATCTTGGGTCTCAGAGGAATACATAGATATGCTATCAGTACCCTGAACAGAATGCCATGGATTCTGCTTTGTGGATGTATGCCTGAACTGCCTTGCTTTTCATAACTTCCTATATGATTACTAAAAGACCATATAGACTATATTTAAAAAAAAAGAAGAATCTTTGGATTTATATGTATATAAAACAGAACAGAAAAAGTAAGAGAAACTCTTTACAGAAGTTAGAAGGGATATTTAAGGACAGTGGACCCCCAGCCTTCAAGACTAGTCAGGAATTATGTAAGTAGCAGTTCTGTCTGTATCATGAGGAAAAAAAATTAACAATGCATGCATGGTATGTTCCTCCCATGTACGGGCAATAAAACTTCTAAAAATGATAGTTTTTAGAAGGATAAAAGATTGTGGCACACTTATTTTACCCAAGAAATCAATAACGAACTTATTTTAAAAATAAATACATTAAATTATTAAAAAAGAAAAAACAAACCTAGAATAGACATATTAGTTTTGTTTTTAAGCAAAGAAAAGATCAGTGTGTGACCTAAACAATTACTTTCTACTATAAGGGTTAAAGTAAACCAATCTTACTCCACTCTGGGAATTTTACACATAGCAGATTACATTTTAACAACTGCCTAGAAAGTGGCTGTAAGGAGAAGGACCTGGGGTCCAGGTGGAAAACGAGCTAATTGGTCTGGGGCTCTCAAAGGACCTTTTCACCAGCTCCTGGCTCTGCTGACCCAGCTCACGTGCTGCAGGAATGTGTCTACTGAGTGAGGGCACAGCCTGTGCTTTGGTCATCCTTGGCTCCTGACTCATCTGCCCTTGTGGGGAAGACTGGCTCTTTCTGCTCCCTGACAGCAGCTGGGTTTAAAATCCCAGTTGAAATATCTCTGTAAGTTTAACTTTCTTGTACAGGCAGCAATTAATACTACAGATTGTATCTTCTCTTAGCTGCTTATATGAATTATTCAAAAATCCATTGTAATGATGGAAGATGCAAAGTTTAATCTATATGTAGGCTGAATAGGATTACATCACTGAGGTGAAACTCAAATATCCCAAGGAATCAATTCATACCCTGAATTTAAAATCTTTATATTTCTCTCTCTTCTTGCTTTGAGGATACCATAAACTAAGCCACAAAGTCTGTCTTCTAATTACTAGATGAAATTCTCAAGTCATTAACATTTCACTGGAATGAAATTATATAATTATGCTTAACTTAAAACAAATTCCAAAGTTATGGCATTGTAAGACTGTGCCCAGTTAAAACGTGTTTTCCTATTTTTAGATATGTTTATGATAATATCTTTGACAAAATCTATGATAAAGTCTTTGTAGTATATCCACTCTGCAAGGAAAGCCTATGAGTGCTTAGGATACAAGAAAATTTCTCTTGTAGGTTAAGGCTGCAAAATTTATCAGTGCAAGTAATGTCATTTTAGTGAGCAAAAACTACAGAGGATGTATTTTAATAACTTCATTAAGGATTGTGAAATTAATAATGAAAACAGTATGTCTAAGACTTTCCATTAGTGTTTCAGTGTGGCAGTTGCCCATTGTTACCTAGATAAATATGAAACTTGTTTTCATCATGTCTGATTGCAAAATGCTACCTTAAAAAAAACAAACAAACAACAGAAACCACACCACAAAGAAATCAAGTTGAATTAATTCCATTAATTAGGGTAACTGAACAAAGTGCATAATTTTCAGAGATTCTTAAGATCTACTGTACAGCACTCAATTTAGGTACTTCTCCATTTTTCATGCTTCAAAATTTGTAATGTTTTTTTCATACAATATTTTAAAGAAGTTTTAAAAGGAGCAATAATTTAACTGTATGAATAAATATAAACTCAGAACGTTGTGCTAATACTGCACAAGCATTTTTGTTTGGTATTTTCAGTTTTGATTGGGTTAAGCTGTATATTACAAAAGGGCTTTATGAGACAACAAAGATGATCCTGAATATATTTTCATTCTGGACTCCTATATGACTCTTAACATTAAATTATGCATTACATGTTTTATGTAATGGATCTCTATTTCATATCTATATTTAAACATAAATTATTCTGTTTACACTTTCCACTTACATCATTAGTCTTTCACTTTTAATTATTAGTGTCTCAATTTTACTCAAAATTGCCCTGTGACAAATATTTCCTTTGGATATTTGGCACAGCCATCATTACAGTACTATGGCAAAATAAGACTTACAGGGATACAAAGAGCTCATGTAGTCCTCAGTAATCTGTGGTTCCATTATAACTCGCAATTTGAGATTTTTGTCCTTCTTGTAAATCAATTCTATTTTATTCAAGAGCTATTTAAGACTCCACAAAGGAGTATAAATAGATAAATATTTATTTATCTATTATATTTTATTCCATACTAGAGACACAAGTGTAGCAACTGTGTAAATGATACTTTAAAACTTTCCACACCTTAAGTGAAGTCATAATAGTATGTGTTTTAAAATGGAACACGCAGTAAGCTATAGTAGTACTTCCACAAGCATGCATTCCAGCTAAGTTTTACTCAGATTTAAGTGTCAAGATACTCAGTCTTTCAGTTAGTAATTTCTGCTTCTTTAGACACTCAGAGTTATCTAGAATAGATATCACAAGCATCTCAATACTGCAAGAATTGTCACCTTGGAAAAAGAATTACAAATACTGAGGAAGAAAATTAAAATGACATCTCAGAAATGGCTAATTTATACTCTGTCCCTTGTTTCAGCTTTTGTTTTGTATAAATATAGAACAATTTTAACAAATCAAAAGGAGGTGACATATATTAGTTATTGTCAATAAAGTACTAAATTATTTATGTTGAAAAATAAATGTAAAATTTTAGATTTTAAATTATCTGTTGAATGATCCTCAAAATGAACTCAGTGTGAGATATTGCTGTCTGTTTTGTTAAAATACAGGTATTGTTTAAGGAGCTCTTTCTGTCTGTTACAGATCTTTATTTTTGGGTGTAAAAAACAGAGGATTCAAAAGAACATTTCCTCTAATTTTTATTTTCATAATTTTTAAGTGCTATAATAATAAATAGTATTTTCATAGCAAATTATTTCTTAAGAAATAGGTTGTTCATTCTACTTTAAATAAGAAAATAAATGTTTATATTTAAATTTTAATTTGAATTTTGTGTCAAACAGCCCAAAAAACCAAATAAGAAGTACATCAGTTTACAAGGTTAATCATAAGTCGTTTTTCTTTCTGCACTACTCAATGTTTTATAACAACTAAAACAATACAAAATTTAATTGTTACACAAGTGTACTTTCATAAGGTATTAAAGCTAAGCTATTGAAATGTCACAGCAAAAGCTTCATTCTGCACTCTATATAGGTAAAGCAATTCTCCTGCTGTTCCATGTGCTTTAAATAAATTCAACACATTTTCCTTTAAAATCTTTTAAAAAACAAAGTTACTGAATTGACAACTCTTGAGAAAAAAAAAACATCCATCCTAATTCCTCTTTTTTGTTGATGGTGGTCAAAAAGCTGAACATGAGTCAGCAATTGTGCCCTTGCAGCAAAGGTGGCCACCAGCCTCTTGAGCTAAGGAAGATCGTTTGCCAAAACATCAAGGGAGGTGATCCTTCCCCTCAACTCAGCATTGGTAAGGATGTATCTGGAGTGCAAGGGGTAATGGGTTTAAATTAGAAGGAGGTAGGTTTAGATTAGATATTAGAAAAAAAAAAAATTTACAATGAGAGTTGTAGAGCACTGGAACAGGTTGCCCAGAGAGGTGGTGGATGCCCCATCCCTGGAAACATTCAAGGCCAGGCTGGATGAGGCCCTGAGCAACCTGATCTAGTCAGGGATGTCCCTGCTTCTTGCAGGGGGGTTGAACTAGATGACCTTTGAAGGTCCCTTCCAACTCTAACCATTCTATGATTCTATGACTTGGTGGAGTGAGTCCACTGAAGAGCCACAAAGGTGATTAATAGACTGGCATATCTTTCGTATGAGCTGATGCTGAGAGAGCTGAGACGGCTTAGTCTAGTAAACAGAAGGCTCAGGGGCATCTCATCAATGTGTATAAATACTTCATGGGAGGAAATTAAGAAGGAGAAGCCAGACTCTTCTTAGTGTCAAATCACAGAACAAAATTTAAAACACATGATGTTCCATCCAAATAAAAGAAAACACTTTTCTACTGTCAGGGTAGTCAAATTAAAGTGTATGTGTCCCGGTATGTGTATGTATAGGCATGTATTTGCACTACTGAGACCCCACCTTGAATACTGTGTTCAGTTTTGGGCCCCTCACTACAAGAAAGACATTGAGTTGCTGGCAACTGGCCAGAGAAAAGCAATAAAGCTGATGAAGGGTGTGGAGAACAAGTCTTATGACGGGCGGCTGAGGGAACTGAGATTGTTTAGTTGGGAGAAAAAGAGGCTGAGGCGAGACCTTATTGCTCTCTACAACTACCTGAAGGGGGTGTTGGTCTCTTCTTCCAAGCAACAAGCAAGAAGAAGTGGCCTTTAGTGTGACAGGGAAGATTTAGGTTGGATATGAGAAAAAAATTATTCACTGAAAGGGTTGACAGGCATTGGAACAGGCTGCCCAGGGAGGTAGTGGAGTCACCATCCCAGGAGGTTTTTAAAAGATGTGTAGATGTGGAGCTTAGGGACATGGTTGTTACATCATTTTAGAATGCAGTTCTAAGTCACTATCACTACCTGAAAAGAACACATCTTAAAAATATATGGGAGCACAGAGAAGTCCCTATTATTATAAATCAGTCATATATGGAAGCTCCACATTGTTGAAAGGACTGCCTCTACTTGCAGTATAGTAAACAATAAACAGGCAATAGACAATACAAATAGAATAAAAAGAAACAATGGATAGGCTAGTAATACTTCATAACTATTATTTAGTCTGTTTTATGTGGATTCTCATACAGATCACAAAGCCTTCCACTAAAATTTATCTAAACGGGAAACCACGGAAACTTATGTATTACATTGTAATCATTATTATGAACACAACAATCTGTGTTCATTCCAGAATGTAAGGATATTTTTAAACAGTTAAAACAATGTATTAGTGAGTAAGCTATAGTTCAAAACTCATATCATCGTAATCTTTATTTTTTAACTTCAGTTTTCTTTAATATAAGCTATATGCACAGAAATAGTATAAAAAAGCCTCAGGAACTGAGAAATTCTGAATTCATTAGGGGAAAAAGGGAAATGGTAAGAAAACTGTACATACCATTACAAGATGGCAATGCTCTGTTCCATGCTGGCTTTCCATCTGCACCAATTACACATGTTATAGTTGAAGGATCCATAATCTTATATCCAGAATCACACTGGTAAGTAATAGTTGAACCAAGCTTAAAGTCTGTTCCGATTCTTGTCCCATTCATGATGTTTCCAGGATCAAAACAAGCTTCCCGTGGCTTTTCTGTTAAAATGAATTAAAGTAAATATATATACACTTTCAATTAAAAAAATATTGAATCATTATCAGTGTTTTTTTTCCAGTCAGTTTACATTTTTCAACTCCTTATTAAAATATTTTTGTTGTTTCTGTATGCTTACTACAAGATCATGGAGGTTTTCATTAGATTGGGTATCTGGCCAAGGAAATTATAGTGAGAGGATCTAATCAGCAGCATTTTCTTCCTACCTTTTGCTAATAAAACCCTCCAAAAGCTGAATTACTTCAATTTAGTTAGTGTTTAGAAGTTTACTAGTGTAGAAGAAAAACTACCATTTCTAGAATTCACCACTTAACACTACTATGTTTTTAAACCAAGTATCATGCTCAGTACTCAATAACTTCTGACTAGAAAGCTGCCATGCTATGGTATAAATTAAACATTAAAAATATATTGTTCCTTTACGCTTCGTATTTAAGAAGATCTAACAATAACTGGAACTTGAAGGCTAACAAAGTAAGCACAACAGTTGTTTTCCAGCACCTGCTAATAAGTACAAAATCTTTAAGTCAATATGAATACAGACATTGATCTTAAGACTAGGGTTTCATCATCATCTTTGTCAAGTTAAAATGCAAAGAAAAGGGATGGGAGAAATAATTCACATTAGAAATTACTTTGTTTCAAGAATATGATTGAGATTATATTCAAATAGGAAGGATTTAGGCATAGAACATTATTTATAACTAAATAAATTAAAACAAAATATTAGTATTACTATACTGTTGATAACTATACAGTATTTTTTTTCCTACAAAAAGGCTTAAACACAACTAAATATCTTTATAATTTATGAAAATATTGTGTGATATTACTTCTAGAAATAATATTTTGCTAAATATGTGAACTATTTAGGAGGGAAGGATGCACCTAATATAAATAAAGTTTATTATAGGAGGCAAAGATTTTTATTAAAAAATTATAGAGTCAAATTCATAGCCAAAGTTTACATCATGCTTCCTTCCCTTATTAAATGTTAACCAAGCACGTATTTTAATTAAATATTCAAGGAATATTATCAGAAAGCAAAACTAGATATCTATAATCAGAATGTAAAATAATAAATTTTATATAGAATATTAAATAATGTACTTAATAAAATATTTAATTATTAGGCACAAACAAATTGCTCATTGAATAGAAGAACTTTAAAAAATATACTGTTATGTTCTTATATGTTTTTATTTTCTTATTATTTCGTTTAAATTTCCGTTGCATAGAGGCACTCATATCAGACTATGCTGAGAATAAAAAATATTCACACAGCGAAAATATGTATGCACATTTTCAATGGGCATCTTTATCCCTTTATCTCCTTCTACTCAACTTGTCATTTTCTTTCCTTGCAGGCCAACAAGACTTCCTGGAACAAATTGTATTCCCATTTTATTTATATATTTCAAGTTTAGACAGGAACAAACAGAGTTGGATTTAATCTATGGCAATATGATAATTACTTTGGGAATAAAAGCCTTACCAACATACAGAATAATGGATGAAAGATGAAAACTAAATTTAAAGATTATTTAATAGTTCTTTTTAACCTCTCTGTCTTTTATTGGTATGCTATTTCCATGTATCTTTAGATATTTTTATTCCTTCATTTCTCACATGTACATTAATGTGGTTTGCTTCCATTGTCAAGAGCAAGAAGCTGAGGCAGCACCTCTGATGATGAAAAACAGCTTGATAAATATCAGCTGAGATAACAATCAAGCCAGAGACAGCATCTGCAACAAGAAAAGAAACTAGCATTTGAAGTGTGTGTGTGTGTGTGTATGTGTGTCTGTGTGTGTCTTCAATAAGCAGCCAGCTTAATCCACTCTCTGGCTAGTAATAGGTACCCCCGCAAAAATGCAAATACTGTCCTGCAGTAGTTATTAAAAAATCTACATGTAGAATCAACAACAAAGTGGAAAGGAAAATGTATTGCTAGGTATCAGCAAGGAAGAAGCAGCAGTCATGTACTCTAAGTGGGTAAGACAATTCCATCATTCCACAACTCTTTTCCAAATGCTACTTTTGATGTGCATCTTCTATCTCTGCTCTTTTCTTTTTTTTTTTTTTTCCCGGAAGATGAAAATGTGCATACGTAATGTGAAAGAGACTTCATGAAAGAAGCCTTCTGTGTTCCTCTGCACATTTACAAAAAATAGTTTTAAAAACCTACATGCAAAGATGTATTTGGCAGTTCAGTATTAGTACATCTAGAAGTAAACAGATTTGAGTCTCAATAAATACTAAATAACATTTATTTCCCTTTGTGTTTCCACAGATTACGGTGAGATCAGTACCTTTATAGTCAATGGCAAATCCTGACATTCCAACAGAAGCATCACTGCGAAAAGCCAGAAACAGACTGTTACCACTGCTCTCTATTCTTTCAGGAGCCTGTGAGCCTTGAAAACTGCCAATTAGAGGACTGTTGGAATCTTCCCCTTCATAAATATGTAGAAAATCATAACTGGGTTCCATATTGAAACTGAAAATAAAGGAAAAAGAGAATTAAGTCTGAATTTCTTTTTCATGAGTTAAACACTACTGTGACTGTAGCTGCCGATCTTCTGCCCAACACTCTTTTCCACAAATAAGTCTTTTTAAATGATTCCCAGTGAAAATTTACTAGCTTTCAATGGACTTCTCTTTACTATTAATTTGAGCATGTTCATCTTTCCAAAAGTTCTACAAACCGGGCATCATGCAGGCTCTGTCTACAGTCAATGAAAAAGAAGCATATCCTCCCACCCACCTATCTTAAACACCTTTCTCAAGATGGAATGAATCACCTGCTGCAAAAAGGCTGCCTCTTACCAGTGACCACAGGAATGATTCAGGCAACTAGCTTAAATTAACAGTCCAGTTGACCAAATTGGATGATATTAAATTTGCCCATTACAAACATAAATTCACCATTTTAGAAACAAGATGCTTTCATAGGGAAAGACCACTATCCTGGAACTTGCGTTTGTTCAAATCCAAATTATGTCAGAGAATTATGATAAATTAAAGTGAATTATCATTATTCTTCTCACTAAACCATCTATGCTATGTCATATTTGATTATATTTATATATTTATACAAAGCAATTATGAAGATAATATGAACTGAATGCCTTTCAGAGGAATTAGAGATGAGTTCTGAGACAACATAAAGATAAAAACATAGGCCTTTTATATGAGAAATTTATACAAAGACAGATAAAAGGATATACTATGAACACTGAAGAAAATAAAAGTAAAATTACATTTTTAAAAAAACAGGCAAGAATTCAGCTAAGTGAGTAGATTTTTTTTTTCTTTATAATTATCTTTGTAAAACAAAATAAACAAATATTTGTCTTTTTTGGAAGTGTGGTGGTCAACTGGTTTTCTTTCTATTACATGAGTTAGTACTGTTTTCAAATCATGTAAGACAAAAAGAAAGAATATCTTTAGCTAACAAGTCAGAAGAAAATATTTTCCTAAGTAATGTCAAATGTCAATGTCTTCATATAATGAATAATATTTTATGACCTATTTTAAAGAGGTAAGAGAAGCCAGAAAAATGTTTTGAAACTTTTGCTAAGACAGAAAATTTTCAGTTGAGAGTTAGAACAGCTGAAACAAATATCATTTTAAAGACCAAAAACAAGGAAAAGGAAATTGTACAAGGCAATGGTTTTCAACCTCTCTTGAGAGAGATTTCTCAGCCCACATCCTCATCCTATGCAGACGCCGATATCTTCTCAAAGACAATTCCTTGAGAATAGTACATGCCTTAGCTGTAGCATACTGCCTAAGAATGAAAAATATTAGATAAAAGGAATAGGAAATGGTATGTTAAGACAGAAGATTTTGCAGATGTCAAAGAAACATTACCCTTCTTGATCATCTACAGAAGGTCTTGGGAATCTGGGGAGGTCCCTGATAACTGAAAACTATTGCAATTTACAAGAAGGATGTGAGGGAAGACGCAGGGAGCTACAGACCTGTTAGTCTAACCTCAGTTCCTAGAAAAATTATACTGGGTATTATTGAAAGGCATTTAAAGAACAACGCAATTATTATGCACAACGAACATGGGTTCACAAAGGGAAAGTCTTGTTTAACTAATTTGATCTCCTTCTACAATATGGTCACCCACCTAGTGGATGAAGGGAAGGCAGTGGATGTAATTTTTATGGATTTTTGTAAGGCTTTTGATACTGTCCCTCACAATATCTTTCTGGATAAATTGTCCAGCTGTGGGATGGGCAAGTTCGCAGTGCACTGGCTGAAGAACTCATTGAAGGGCAGGGCTCAAAGGGTTGTAGAGAATGGGGCTACGTCTGACTGGTGACTGGTCACGAGTGGTGTTCCTCAGAGATCAATTCTACAGCCATTTCTATTGAATACATTTATCAACAATCTGGATACACAAGTTGAAGCCACTACTAGCAAGTTTGCTGATTATACCAATCTGGGAGGTGCTACTGACTCTCTTGAAGAACAAGATGCCTTGCAGAGGACTCTAGATAGGTTGCAGGACAGGGCAATGATCAATGGGATGAAATTTAACAAATCCTGCACATGTGTCATGGCAATCCCAGGCACAAATACAGGCTGGGCAGAGAATGGATCGAGAGCAGCCCTGAGGAGAAGGACTTGGGAGCACTGGTGGATGAAAAGCTGAATATAAGCTGGCAACGTATGCTTGCAGCCCAGAAAACCAACTGCATCCAGGGATGCATCAAGAGGAGCATGGCCAGCAAGTCAAGGGAGGTGATTCTCCCCTCTACTCTACTCTGGTGAGACCCCATCTGGAGTACTGTGTCCAGCTCTGGAGCCCCCAACATAAGAAAGAGATGGACCTGTTGGAATGAGTCCAGAGGAGGGCCACAAAGATGATCAGAGGGTTTGAGCACGTCTCCTATGAGGACAGGCTGAGAGAGTTGGGGCTGTTCAGCCTGGAGAAGAGGAGGCTCCAGGGAGACCTGATAGTGGTCTTCCAGTACCTCAGGGGGGCCTACAAGAAAGATGGGGAGAGGCTGTTCAGTAGGGCCTGTTGTGACAGGACTAGGGGTAATGGTTTTAAACTGGAAGCGAGTAGATTTAGATTAGATATAAGGAAGAAATTCTTTACTGTGAGGGTGATGAGGTACTGGAACAGGTTGCCTAGAGAAGTTCTGGATGCCCCCTCCCTGGAAGTGTTCAAGGCCAGGCTGGATGGGGCTTTGAGCAACCTGGTCTAGTGGACAGTCTCCCTGCCCATGGCAGGGGGGTTGGAATTAGGTGATCTTTAATGTCCCTTTCATCTCAAACCATTCTATGATTCTATTATTATACAGAAAACACTTGGAGTTAAAGCCAGGCTTCTGATTGCATAGATAGAGTTACTTCAGCACTGACATTTCATATAAATCAGAGGGGTTTGAGACAGTGCATTAAGTTATTTGTGTTCTAACATTAAATACATTTGTAAACTATCTCAATGTGCTTCTCTATTACAAAGTTACCAGCATATATTTGTACATTTTTTATTAAGTTTGAATCCATATTACTCTTACCATCCACCTATACTAAAAATACAGTATTTCTTTTTTTAAAAATGTAGTCGAAGTTTTCCATTTTGGCTGTTTGATACCCATATGTATACAGGTAACAGTGTTGGTTTTCCCCTCCTTCTTAATTTGTACTCCAGTTCCTTTTATTTTTGCAGTTTTGTAAAAATATTTATAAGATTAACAACCCCACAATCTACACTTTAAAAGGCCCTATATCACCATCAGTCAGAAGATGGATGAATTTCCACAAATATTCTCCAACATCAAATAGTTTTGTAAAAGGTAGCGGCAAAAGCCTAGGAAGCTCTGGCATAACCTTTTCTTTCAGATTTCTAAGGAAGACTTCTGTCTGGAGAATTTAAGAACTTCTAGCAAAGAATATGAAATTTAGGAGGGATTTAGACAGTCCAGTGTGTATTATTGGACTGCAATTATCACATCTACCGTGACATTTTCAAGAGTGTAATTAGTGGAGAACTATTCTCATCCCTCAATGCTATTTCATCAAATACCTAATGAACAGAATTATTATATTCTTGATTATATAATTTCAAGTACCTTAGGCTTTGATTCTTTAATTTATTGTGTATCAGTATTTTATTAGGAAACACATTGCAATCATTCAAAAAAAATCCCTGGGTTTTATGTCTGTTTCGGTTTTCTTTTTTTTTTTTTCTAAAAAAGAGTGGAAATATTACACAACAAAATTCTGAACATGCCATCATCTCTTCCTAAAAGAATCAGAACTGATTACCATCCCACTGAAGTCAACAGCAGTGTTACCATTCTTAGCTTAAAAATCACACTGAGGACAGAGAATCAAAATAAGAAAAAAAAACCAAAACAACATTTCCATCCATAGATATAGCAAGTTAAGATGATTATATAGGCCTGATTAAAATAGAAATGATAAATTGAATACATGAATATGACTATATCCCTGTACTTCAATTTGTGTTAAAAATATATGCAACAAATACAGGTTGATGATGGAACACTGTGTAACAAAACTTTTTTTAAAATTATGAGACAACATTATCTCTTGACTGAGTAGACCAGGTTTTTTTTTTTCCTGATCTGTGCACTCCAAGCAAAGTGTATTTAACCTGTGTTTGTAAAAATCTTGAAGAACTCAGTTACAGATAGAGTTTCCATTACAGTTCAAGTCTCTACTACAATGTAAATCAAGCATTTCACAAAAAGTTTTGTTGCTCAGGAATATATTCAATATCAAAAGTGCCATATAACTATGTTATATTCTTTTACGTTATTTGGAAGCAATGACATAGCACATATTTGATGCATGCTCCAGAGAATAAAATTAGAAGCTTTAGAAAGTTATAAATGATCCCATTTTCAGATGTGATATTTAAAATCCTTTTAAACAGAGGTATTCATCTAGAAATGGTACCTTTTGAATATCAAGGCAATGACAAAGTCAGGGTTTACTTTTATTCTCCAGTCACATTCTTTCCCAGGAGGATAAGGCTGTGGATAGTTAGGTGATAGAATAACTCCTGCTGGGCCTGTCAGGTTTCCTCCACATGCAGCTGTCACAATGTAAAAAGAAATAGGAATATGGTCACATGTTAAATTCACAAGCACATACTAGATGTCAATAGGAGCAAATTGACTTCTACGTTTACCAAACATAATAATAATATAATAAGCCCCTAGAACTTTCCCACTTCCACCTAGCAAACATTTTTGTATTTTCCTTTAAAAAGTGAGCTCTGCTCATGTTCCAAAGAATCACAAGAGAATCTCTTTCTATAAGAATAAAAACATGATGTTAAATAGGAAGTCCCGTATATTTTTGCTGTTACTTTGTCCCATCTCTATTGAGCTGAAGTATTTCTTACGTGCTGGAAGTACTTTAAGAACTGTGAAAACTCAAAGGCAAGATTCGGGATGTCGTTTCTTTTTAACATAGATGTGACACAAAATGGTTTGATTAACTCAGTAAAGATATTACCCAAATCAAAATCAAATACATTCATTTAGTTACCATAAGTCGAATCTTACTTTTAAACAGATAATCAAACTTCCAAAGACGATAATCACATAGTCTAACTAAAAAGTACAGCAGTCAACATGGGCTGCATCTACATTACTAAGTTCCACATGCTGATAGGAACACATTTGTAGTGCAAAACAGTCAGTACTAAGGATTTGAAATCTGCATTAAATATTTTTAAAAGGATTTTTTAAAGCCATTTCTCGTCTTGTTCAACGGATTGAATGCTCACTAGTGGCTGGAGTACATCAGAGGCACTCATAGAACACATCTTGCAATTTAGTTTCATTCAAAAGCACCAAGAAAATTGAAAATCATGAATTAGTGAGCAAGTGTGAGCAAGAAAATTTACTTGGAAACCATGCTCCTAATCCAATTGAAAACATAAATGAAGACATTCCCATCGTGGTATTTATGAAAGTGACCTAAACTTTTTTTTCCCTCATCCACTATTTATTTGTTTGTTTATTTATTTAAACATTTAATATATTTATGTGTCTGGGGGTTTTTTTGTGTCTGTAGTTTTAGTATTTTGTCATTATTCTTGATCCAGAATGTGATTTTTTTTTTAATTTCTTTTTTTATTTTATTCACAAATAACAGTTACAGGAATGTTTCATGTGTTCCTTATATGTGCTGATGATTCAGCCTGAGACAACCATGATCAAAGTTATAAAGTACAACTAAAGCAAAAAATATTAAACAATCAGGAGTGGAAGTCATACAATGTTCAGAGTACTGAGTAGCACAGTTATTAAAGGTAAATAAGTTTTAATTTATAAGTCAGCATACCTAAATAAGGGCTTTATGGTAATTTTTAAAATAACATAAAATGGCTTTAGAGAACTCTTAAGGTTTCTAATATTGTCATGTTTACAGTAAAGATTACTTTAGTCTGCTATTCCCTTGAAAGTCACTTTGATTATATGGAAGAATAACGATATGTATGTACTTTTTCCAAAAGGTATTATCTCTTTCTTTATGCCTTTATTTCCTTCTTTCTTTTTGTGTTTGTTTTTTTTTTTTTTTTTTTTTTACTACATTACAAAGAAATAGGTACTAATTATAATTGGTATTTATAGAAAGACTATGAATCTTCTAGACCTTTATGCACCAGATATCTTTTTTATTTTTATTTGTATTTAAATGTTTTTAATTGTTAATAATCCCAGTATGTTTAGTAAACATTTTCATACTGCTATTTATACACTGCGCATAAGGTATCCAGAAGACAATGTTCAAATTTTGTGCTGCTCCAATTCTGCTAGATGATATGGAGTTAGAGACACTATCCTGCATTATCCTGAATCCTTCCAATATTTTTGAGATATCTGTAAGCATTTTAGAGAAACAGAGGGACTGCAGTTGTTTGGGGATTTGCTCTTTTGGAAAGCACATCTCCAAAATGGCTTGTAGAAAGAAAATACATTATGCTTACTCCAGTGCTATTAAACTATATTGTATCTGGTTTTCAGGATCATTAAAATAAGTCTTCATTTAACTATAAATCAATCGGCCACAAAATCATAAAGATTAAAAAAAAATACTATACCTAGCAGATAATTTTTTACATATGTTGACTAACTCTAATCATAGAATAGCTATACTGATATCCTTAAAATACATTTCAACAATACTTCTAAGCCTGTAATTATTGCCTACTGACCAGAACCTCAGAGGAACCTTTATGCTATACAGGACTATGGAACCAAGAATCAAAACTTGTTTCAAATAAAGACTACCTCCTACTCTCTACTGGTGTTACAGAAATATATCCTATTGCTTTCAACAGCATTGTCACTTGGATCTACTTCTCTGCATCTACCTTTCCCAACAAGCATCCTGCCTCAGAAAAAATACCTTTAGTTTCCTACAGATGGCACAGGATGAGTGTTTAATCCATAAAAGAATTCAGAAAATTTTCAGAATAAATAATGGATTGCAGTTGATGTCATTAAATTATTACACAGAAGACCATTCTACCAAGACCATTTCAACGAGAAAACTGTTTTTTATCCAAATCATCTCTTCTATTTAATTATTTCTATTAGACTTTTTCAATTTTAAACTGGTATGAAGTTTAAAGAATAAAATAGAGTAAGAATATGTCATCCAAAAATAGTGTTAATCTTGAGAATGAGGCTGTCAGTAACCATAAGTATGAAATAACTGGGTTCTGCAAAGAGCATAATTCCATCATGAGCATCATACCCGTATTAGTTGAACAAGAAATCTGATCTGTATTAATCTTAAACATTAACATTTTATTTTATTACCTATGCATGTAGGAGGATCAGGTTGCCAGAAGAATCGGTTATTCAGTTGCACACATGTAATTTTTGCCTGTCCTTGAAGTTGATAGCCAGGGTCACACTGAAAGGTGGTAGTGTCTCCAGGCTCTCTGCTGTCTCCATATCTAGAGCCATTCTGTGGTGTCCCGGGATCGTTACAGGTTGATGCAATAGAAGCTGTAAGGGAATGATGAAATGAAAACTTTAAGGTGTAGATAGTAAACATCCATCATTAAAAGCTCAATATTTTTACATGAGCACCCCAACAAGAGGCAATATTATTTACTTATTAGTTAATATAGGAAGGCATTTTGTTTTGTTTCTCTACTTTCGTGAGAATCTGCCCATTGACATATATCATTTTTAAGTTGACTTCCTGCCAGTTTTCTTAGTGTAAAATATAGCCTGAGAGGAAACAAAAACAAACATAAGTTTTTTCTTTTTGGTTTTTTTTTGCACTCAGTTGCTGAGGCAACAGCAATTGGCACAATCCACAGCGGCGCGGCACAGCGCAGTGCAGCAAGCGAATTCCCGAAGCAGGGAAGCTCCGGAGGGAGCGGTGCGAGGCGCCAGGAGCCCGCAGCTCACAGGAGAGCAGCTGCCAAGATGTGGGCGAAGCCAGAGGGAATCGGCAGTCCGGCCCCTCTCCCCATATAAAGCAGGCCCTAGGGAGCGCCAGCGACCCGGAGTGCGGAGAACAGGATGGGCAAACAGTGCGTGGCGCGTCAGTTCGTGAGGGCAGGGTGTGTCAGGGAGGGCACTGACCCAGGGCATTTGCTGTTCCTGAATTTCAGTTGGCAACATGGCGAACACCTGCCTGAAAGCAAAGGCTGTAGATCCGGCCGGCAGTGCTCTGGCTCCCCCTGTGGTGGTTGATGTCTCTGTGCAGATGGAGCAGCCAAAGGAAGAAGCCACGGTGCAGACCTCGGGCTGCAGGCAGTGCCTGGACCCTACTCCCAGGGCAGGGGCAGGCGGCAGCCCTGCCTGCAGAAGGTCTGCACCGGAACTGCAGCATTCAGTGAACCAATCAAAACGCCTCCCATTGACACATGAGGTAAGTGAGCAGGCAGAAGATGCCAATGAATGGAAAGTTGCAAGGGCAAGGTGCAGCAGGAGGAAGAAGAAGCTTCCCCAGAATCCTGAGGTGCCCCCGCAGAACCGCTTTGCCGCTCTGCAGACTGAAGAAGTAAGACCCAGCACCATGGGGGAGGCACTGGAGCCGTGCAAGGGAGCCCAACCGCCTCGCGTGATAACTAGCACTACCAAGAAAAAGAGGCGAGTGATAGTAGGAGTGACTCCCTCCTGAGAGGTACCGTTGTGGTTTTGTCCAGTGAGGGGGGCCTAAGGTGGTGACTTCTGTAGGAAACTGCTAGAAGTGGCTCCCCTTTGTTCAGTGGACTCGGCCGGGCCTAGGGCGGACCCGCTGCTGGCCAAGGCCGAGCCGATTGGGAGCAGAATGTCCCGTGATAGCGCCTCTGCGATAATGTATTTAAGAAGGGGAAAACAGAAAAAAAAAAAGGAGAAGAGAAGATGTGAAGAAACTGAGCAGGGGGCAGAGGCCCAGAAGGGGAGGTGCAGGCCTCCCGCCCTTGAAGGCCTCACCCTCTGGCCTCTCACCAGGCGGCTGACTGGGCCTGACTCAGCCCGGCCTGGCTGCAAGAGGTGGAGAGAAGATGAGATGAGATGGATGATGTGAAGAGATCCTGAGAGGCTTCTGCCAGCCTGTTGTGAAGAACGAACTTTTCTTGTGAGAGAACAGCTGCAAACACCAAGGTCAGTGAAGAAGGAGGGGGAGGAGTAATGTGGCTCCTGGACAAGATTCCCCTGCAGCCTGTGGTGATGACCATGGTGGAGCAGGTTGTCCCCCTGCAGCCCATGGAGGTCCACGGAGGAGCAGAGATCCACTTGGAGCCCGTGAAGGACCCCACACAGGGGGAGGTGGATGCCTGAATGTGGCTGTGGCCCGTGGAGGGCCCGCTGGGACAGCTGTTCTGGAGAGACTGCACTCCATTGAAGAGATGACCCACGCCGGAGCAATTTAATGAAGGACTGTGGCGTACGGGTGGGACCCCACACTGGAGCAGGGGAGGGATGTGATGTGAGGAGTTCTTCCCCCGACTGTGAAGCCGCGGCGTAAAACAACGCATGATGGACTGACCGTGACCCCCATTCCTTCTTCCCCCCTGTGCCGCTCGGAGGAGGAAGGTAGTAGAGATAATGTTAAGCTTGGGAAGAGGGAGGGGTGGAGGAGGTTATCTTGTTTCTCTGTCTCATTATCCTGCTAGTTGTAGTAATAAATGAATAGTTTTCCCCAAGTCGAGTCTGGTTTTGCCTGTGACGGTAACTTTAAGGATTTCTCCCTGGCCTTATCTCAAACCTCGAGCCATTTTTCTTAAATTATCTCTCCCTATTCTCTTGGAGGGTGGAGGGAGTGAGAGAGAGACTGTGTAGTCTGGTCCGGATCGGAGCTGAACTATGACAGGTACGGAAGCACCCATCTGCTGATCCTATGCGCCCTCTCGGGAAGTATGCGCTCTCCTGGGGGCTCGTATCAGGGATGTCACTGAGAGATTACCTAGCCTCATAAGGCCCACAGACTTATCCACTACTGGTGTTTCATGTGGGGTCCAGCAACACAGCTGGCAGCAGCCTAAGAAAAATCAAAAGGGATTTCAGGGCCCTGGGTTCTACAGCCAAAGACACTGGGGTGCAGGTGGTATTCTCATCAATCCTCCCGGTGGAAGGGCAGGGACTTGAAAGGGCCAGACGTATCTGGCAAGTCAACTCATGGCTCAGGGAGTGGTGCTACAGCCAGGGCTTTGGGTATTTAGACCACGGGGTGTGCTTTGAGAAGCCTGGGCTGCTAGAGGCGGATGGCGTGCACCTAACCGAGAAGGGGAAGAGTATGCTTGGTCGAAGACTTGCCAGACTCATCCAGAGGGCTTTAAACTAGTGTTGCTGGGGGAGGGGGAGCACAGTTCAGCCCACTGCTGTCAGCATGGCACCAGTGCCAGCACCAAGTGCCCAGAAGTCGGGGAAGGATTGCACGTAAGTGCAAATGAACCTAAACTGCGATACAAAAGAACTCCTGTCGCTCCAGCCAGCAAGTCGGCTTTGTCAGGGGCCCAGCTGAAGTGTCTATATACCAATGCACACAGCATGGGACATAAACAGGAAGAGCTGGAGATGCGTGCACACGAGCAGGGCTACAATCTTGTTGGCATCACGGAGACATGGTGGGATGACTCGTACGACTGGAGCGTCAACATGGAGGAGTACAGGCTTTTTAGAAAGGACAGGAAGGGAAGACGAGGAGGGGGTGTCACTCTCTATGTCAGCAACTGGCTGGAGTGCGTGAAGCTCCGCCTGGGGATGGGGGAGGAGCTGACAGAGAGCTTATGGGTCAAGATTAGAGGACGGGGACGGACAGGGGACGTTACAGTGGGGGTCTGTTACAGGCCGCCTGGCCAGAAGGACAGAGCAGACAAGGTGCTCTATAGCCAGATAGGAGCAGCCTCACGGTCACAAGACCTGGTCCTCATGGGGGACTTCAACCACCCCGACATCTGTTGGAGAGACAATACGGCAGGGCACAGGCAGTCCAGGAGGTTCCTGGAATGCGTGGACAATAACTTCCTCCTACAGGCGATAGAGGAGCTGACAAGGAGGGGAGCCATGCTCAACCTTGTGCTCACCAACAGGGAGTGGCTGGTGGGGGACGTGAAACTGATGGACAGCCTTGGCTGCAGTGACCATGACGCGGTGGAGTTCAAGATCCATGAGGCAGCAGGAAACTACATGGCAAGCTCTCTGCCCTAGACTTCAAGAAGGATGACTTCAGCCTCTTCAGGGACCTGATGGGCAAAGTGCCACGGGAAGCGGCCCTGGAAGGAAGAGGGGCCCACATTCAAGGAGCACCTCCTCCAAGCTCAGCAGAGGTGCATCCCAGTGAAGAACAAGTTGGGCAAAAAGGCCAGGAGGCCTGTGTGATGAGCAAGGAGCTCATGGACCAACTGAAAGTGAAGAGGAAGGCCTATAGAGGGTAGAAGCTGAGGAAGGTAGCCTGGGAGGCCGTGCGAGTGGCCAGGAATTGGGTGAGGAAGGCTAAAGCCATGACAGAATTGAATCTGGCCAGGGATATAAAAGGAAACAAGAAAAGCTTCTATAGGTATGTAGGGGACAAAAGAAAGTCCAAGGAGAATGTAGGCTGCCTCCAGAAGGAAAGCAGTGTCCTTGTTACCCAGGACATGGAGAAGGCTGAGGTACTCAATGACGTTTTTGCCTCAGTCTTCACCAATAAGGGCTCTTGTCTCACCACCCAAGCGGTGGAAGGCACAAGCAGGGACTGTGAGGATGAAGAACCGCCCACTGTACTCGAAGAGCAGGTTCATGAACATCTGAGGAACTTGAAGGTGAACAAGTCCATGGGACCTGATGAGATCCATCCGCGGGTCCTGAGGGAACTGGCGGATGAAGTTGCCAAGCCACTGGCCGTTGTATTTGAGAAGTTGCGGTCTGGTGAGGTCCCTGATGACTGGAAGAGAGGGAACATAACCCCCATTTTCAAAAAGGGGAACAAGGAGAACCCGGGCAACTACAGGCTGGTCAGCCTCACCTCCGTGCCTGGCAAGGTGATGGAGCAGATTCTCCTGGAAACCATGCTAAGGCACATGGAGAGCAAGGAGGTGGTTGTTGACAGCCAACATGGCTTCACCAAGGGCAGATCGTGCCTGACCAATCTGGTGGCCTTCCTTGAAGGGGTGACAGCATCGGTGGACAAGAGACGAGCAACGGATATCATCTACCTGGACTTGTGCAAAGCTTTTGACACTGTCCCACACGACATCCTTCTCTCTAAACTAGAGAGGCATGGGTTTGACAGACAGACCACTCAGTGGATAAGGAGTTGGCTGGATGGCCACACTCAGAGAGTGGTGGTAAAAGGCTTGATGTCCAAGTGGAGACTGGTCACCGGTGGCGTCCCTCAGGAGTCTGTGTTGGGCCCGGCCCCGTTCGACATCTTTGTCAGTGACATGGACAGTGGGATAGAGTGCACCATCAGCAAGTTCGTTGACAACACCCAGGTGTGTGGTGCCGTCAACACGCTGGAAGGGAGGGATGCCATCCAGAGGGACCTGGACAGGCTGGAGAGGTGGGCCCGTGCCAACCTCATGAAGTTCAACCAGGCCAAGTGCAAGGTCCTGCACCTGGGTCATGGCAATCCCAGGCACAAATACAGGCTGGGCAGAGAATGGATTGAGAGCAGCCCTGAGGAGAAGGACTTGGGAGTCATGGTGGATGAGAAGTTCAACATGAGCCAGCAATGCGCCGTTGCTGCCCAGAAGGCCAACCGCGTCCTGGGCTGCATCAAGAGGAACGTGGCCAGCAGGTCGAGGGAGGTGATTCTCCCCCTCTACTCTGCCCTGGTGAGACCCCTCCTGGAGTACTGTGTCCAGTTCTGGAGCCCCTAACATAAGAAGGACATGGACCAGTTGGAGAAGGTCCAGAGGAGGGCCACGAAGATGATAAGAGGGCTGGAGCACCTCTCCTATGAGGACAGGCTGAGAGTGTTGGGGCTGTTCAGCCTGGAGAAGAGGAGGCTCCGGGGAGACCTTACAGCGGTCTGCCAGTACCTCAAGGGGGCCTACAAGAAAGATGGCGAGAGGCTGTTCAGTAAGGCCTGTTGTGATAGGATGAGGGGTAATGGTTTTAAAATAGAGGGAGGTAGATTTAGATTGGATATTAGG
>WHYT01013642.1:82274-115132 GCA_009806455.1 Tetrax tetrax | reverse complement strand
GACTTGTGCAAAGCTTTTGACACTGTCCCACACGACATCCTTCTCTCTAAACTAGAGAGACATGGCTTTGATGCACGGATCACTCAGTGGATAAGGAGTTGGCTGGATGGCCACACTCAGAGAGTGGTGGTAAAAGGCTTGATGTCCAAGTGGAGACTGGTCACCGGTGGCGTCCCTCAGGAGTCTGTGTTGGGCCCGGCCCCGTTCGACATCTTTGTCAGTGACATGGACAGTGGGATAGAGTGCACCCTCAGCAAGTTCGCTGACGACACCCAGGTGTGTGGTGCCGTCAACACGCTGGAAGGGAGGGATGCCATCCAGAGGGACCTGGACAGGCTGGAGAGGTGGGCTTGTGCCAACCTCATGAATTTCAACCAGGCCAAGTGCAAGGTCCTGCATCTGGGTCATGGCAATCCCAGGCCCAAATGCAGGCTGGGCAGAGAATGGATGGAGAGCAGCCCTGAGGAGAAGGACTTGGGAGTCATGGTGGATGAGAAGTTCAACATGAGCCGGCAATGCGCCGTTGCTGCCCAGAAGGCCAACCGCATCCTGGGCGGTTGATCAAGAGGATCATGGCCAGCAGGTCGAGGGAGGTGATTCTCCCCCTCTACTCTACTCTGGTGAGACCCCACCTGGAGTACTGTGTCCAGTTCTGGAGCCCCCAACATAAGAAGGACATGGACCAGTTGGAGAAGGTCCAAAGGAGGGCCACGAAGATGATAAGAGGGCTGGAGCACCTCTCCTATGAGGACAGGCTGAGAGTGTTGGGGCTGTTCATCCTGGAGAAGAGGAGGCTCCGGGGAGACCTTACAGCAGTCTGCCAGTACCTCAAGGGGGCCTACAAGAAAGATGGCGAGAGGCTGTTCAGTAAGGCCTGTTGTGATAGGATGAGGGGTAATGGTTTTAAAATAGAGGGAGGTAGATTTAGATTGGATATTAGGAAGAAATTTTTTACAGTGAGGGTTGTAGAGCGTTGGAACAGGTTGCCCAGAGAGGTGGTGGATGCCCCATCCCTGGAAACATTCAAGGCCAGGTTGGATGAGGCTCTGAGCAACCTGATCTAGTCGGGGATGTCCCTGCTCCTTGCAGGGGGTTGGACTAGAAGACCTTTGAAGGTCCCTTCCAACTCTAACCATTCTATGATTCTATCATTCTATCATTCTAAACACAGGGGCCTGGTAACTTCCACACCTCCTACAAGTGATGTGTTTTAGCGACAACAGTCAATCCTCCCAACTCTATTTCTGGGGGAGAGTTGGGATTTTTTTTCATTTTTTTCTGTTTCAATCGCAGGCAAAATTAATATTTCATTAAAATTATTTTGTTAGCTCATTTCAAATGCTACAACCAAAGGCTTTTATAAGATAAAAGATCTATAACACTACCATCACTATGCAACCTTTGTGACCATCATCTACGGGTAATCAATTTTCTGTACTAATAACTGTATCTCCTGCTTCTGTTCACACCAAAAGACTATACCTTTATAAGAAATAGCAACAGAAAATAAACATTTGCAAAACTGAAACAGTTACCAAGCTGCACAACTGGAAAACTTTTTTTTTTTTTTTCTGTGTATATTTCCTGTGTAAATTTCCTGTGTAAATTTTCAGGAGACAGAAAGGTTGAAGAAAAGAATGAGCAAAATGAGAAACAAACATTTGAGATCCGTAAAATGTTCTTCTGCATGTTTTAGCAAACAGATGGCCATTCAGAAAAACTATAGAAACTGTAAAACAACTCTATATAAGAATTAATGGATTATTATATTTATCACACTACAGACACAGGAGCTTTGTTATTATCTCATTATTCAAATTTGTTTGACCTTGTTTCCATTACGAAATAGTATGTCTCTTATCTTAGGATGGTTCATATATCTAAATGAAGTAAAAGACATAACAAGTTTTTTGACAGTGGTGGACTTTTTACCACCAAAATTTATCAGCATCAATCCAATAATTAAAGTAATGTCTGTCACCCTAGTAAGTACTACGTAAGCACTTCCTAGGCACCACTCTGGACAATTTACCTGACATCCCATATTACTGAAGGCCATCTTGGACTTAGAGAACATGAAATTACAGTGTTCTCAGTTCTTGGCGAAGTAAGGAGGGGGTTGACAGCTGACAGCAAAACCACTACCATGGACTTCCAGAAGGTAGACTTTGGTCTGTTCAGGACACTGGTTGAGAGAGTCCCTTGGGAGACAGTCCTGAAGGGCAAAGGGGTCCAGGACATTCCTCAAGAAGGAAGTCTTAAAGGTGCAGCAGCAGGCTGTCACTATGTGCCATAAGACAAATGAGCATGGAAGATGTTCGTCCTGACTCAACAGGGAGCTTTTGCTAGGACTCAGGAAAAAAAAGAGAGTTTACCACTTTTGGAAGAAGGGGCACATATCTCAAGAAGAGTACAGGGAACTCGTTAGGTCATGCAGAGAGAAAATTAGAAAGGAAAAAGCCCAGGTAGAACTCGGTCTGGCCACTGTTATAAGAGACAACAAAAAAATGTTTCTACAAATACCTCAAGAGCAAAAAGAGAGCCAAGGACAACCTCCTTCCTTTATTGGATGTAGCAGAGGAACATTGTCAACAAGGATAAGGAAAAGGCTGGGGTACTTAATTCCTTTTTTTGCTTCTGTTTTTAATAGCCAGACCAGTTATCTCCAGGTTATTCAGCCCCCTGAGCTGGAAGACAGTGAGGGAGAGCAGAATAAACCCTCCCATATTCCAGAAGGAAGCAGTTATTGGCCTGCTACACCACCTGGACATCCACAAATCTATGGGCTGGATTGGATTCACCCGAGGGTACTGAGGTAGTTGGCAAAGGAGCTTGCCAAGACACTCTCAATCATTTATTAGCAGTTCTGGTTAACAGGGGAGGTCCCAGGTGACTGGAGGCTTGCCAGTGTGATGCCCATCCACAAGAAGGGCTGGAAGAAGGATCCAGGGAACTATAGGCCTTTCAGCCTGACCTTGGTGTCAGGAAGGATTATGGAGCAGTTAATCTTGAGTGTACCCACCTGGCATGTGCAGGACAACCAGGGGATCAGGCCCAGCCAGCATGGGTTCATGAAAGGCAGGTCCTGCTCAGTCAACCTGATCTCCTTCTATGACCAGGTGACCTGTCTAGTGGATGACAGAAAGGCTGTGGATGTTATCTACCCGGACTTTAGCAAAGGCTTCGACACTATCTCCCACAGCATTCTCCTAGAGAAGCCGGAGACTCATGGCTTAGACAGGTGTACTCTGTAATGGGTTAAAAACTGGCTGGATGGCCAAGCCCAGGGAGTTGTGGTGAATGGAGTGAAATCCAGTTGGTGGCTGGTCACAAGCCTTGTTCCCCAGGGGTGAGTTTTGGGGACAGTTCTGTTTAATGTCTTTATGAGTGATCCGGATGAGGGGCTTGAGTGCTCCCTCAGTAAGTTTGCAGAAGACACCAAACTGGGCAGGAGTGTCAATCTGCTCAAGGGTAGGAAGGCTTTGCAGAGGGATCTGGACAGGATGGATCAATGGGCCAAGGTGAATTGTATGAGATTTAACAAGGCCAAGTACCGAGTCCTGCCCTTGGGCCACAACAATCCCTTGCAACACTAAAGGCTTGGGGAAGAGTGGCTGGAAATCTGCCCAGTGGAAAAGTACCTGGGAGTACTGGTTGACACCTGGCTGAACATGAGCCAGCAGTTTGCCCAGGTGGCCAAGGCCAATAGCATCCTGGTTTGCATCAGGGATAAAGTGGCCAGCACGAGTAGGGAAGTGATTGTGCCCCTGTACTTGGCCCTGTACTTACTTGTGAGGCCACACCTTGAATGCTATGTGCAGTTTTGGGCCCCTTACTACAAGAAGGACATTTTGTTGCTGGAGCATGTCCAGAGAAGGGCAACAAAGCTGGTGAAGGGTCTGGAGAACAAGTCTCATGAGAAGCAGCTGAGGGAACTGGGATTGTTTAGTCTAGAGAAGAGGAGGCTGAGGGGAGACTGCATTGCTCTCTACAACTACCTGAAAGGAGGTTGTAGGGAGGTGGGTATTGGTATCTTCTCCCAAATAACTTGTGATAAGACAAGAGGAAGCAGCCTCAAGTTGCATCAGAGGAAGTTTAGATTGGATATTAGGAAACGCTTCTTTAGAGAAAGAGTGGTCAGGCACTGGAACAGTTTGCTCAAGGAAGTGGTGGAGTCACCATTCCTACACCTATTCAAAGAATGTGTAGACGTGGCACTCCAGGTCATGGTTTAGTGGACATGGTGGAGTTAGGTTGATGGTTGGACTTGATGATCTTAGAGGTCTTTTCCAACCTTAATGATTCTATGATTCTATGACCTAAGTTATTCCTTATTTGACAGACAATAACAGCTCTAAAAAAGGGATCACTATCATGCATATCTGTTAAAGAATCGTATTTCTTTCAAGTATATGAGCGTAAGCCCATTTCATTAATTAGCGTCTTTTTCTCAACAAATCTCTGAATATCTTCATTTTGTCCTTAAAAGGTTATGCAATATAATATGTTAGCAACAACATTTTTCCTATGTTGACTGTCAAGCATGCAGCAATTACGGAGGACTGATGCCTTTTAACATTCATTTCACTCTTAATCTCAATTTCTTATACAAAAAGTTCTAAATTTCAAAACCAACCACAAATGTTTAATAAGCACCAAAATGTTCTTTGCACTTTTCTTCTTACAGTCTCAGAAGCTTTTTTATGTATTTGAAACTAACAACCTTTTTATCATGCCAAATACACTTCATCCTAATTAAATAAAACAGCAGACATTTAAGCACTGATATGTCATCTAGGAAAGTGAACATTTAGACAGACTGTCAACTTTTCAACTTTTCTCCTTTCTGAGTTGTTGTACTTCTCAAGATTCCCAAGAGGTTCTGTAACTCCATGAAAATTACAAGTCGACTATTGCTTCACTCGGTATTGTGCAAATATCTAAAGCGTATAGAGGTTATAGACATTGATAAGTAATCCAGATACTAAAAATCACCAGTTCTTCTGTTATCACTCTTCTTTTATAATAGGCTCTTTTCTTCTCAACCTCTACACTAATATAGAGACATATAACTAATATCTAGCTTACATACTTATGAGACAGGCCATGTTCATGCTGTGATGTAAAATTGCCATATGCAATTTTGAAAAAAAAAAAAGTGATTAATTCAGGAACCTGAACATGAACACAATTAAAACATATATGCTGTAAAGCAGAGAAAGCATTAACTACATTCCAGACTTAAAGATGTTAAATCAAATCAAATTCCATAGTCAGACTTTAGAAATGACTGGAAAAAATTAGGTGCCTAAATTGGAGTAGACAGGAGGGGTATTTGAATTCCATTAAGCTGGAAAAGAGCTAAATCGCTGCTTCTCAGTTCTTGCACACGTGTTCTAAGCAGTAAGCTACATGATACACAGTGGGTTAGAGAGTAATAGTCTGTATAGATTTCCTATCTCTTACTGTCTTATCTGCTTAGACTGAAACAGGTTTCTGCGTACACAAAAGATGGAACTAGAGGTAGGTGTCAGAAGAATGAGCAGCTGGGGGAACCACAGATTGCTAGGGAGTTTTCAGACCTCCATATGTTGACAGCCACTGTGTTAAGTCTCTCTGTTTTAATTTAAGAATCTTTCAGAATCTCATTTTAGATCTTATTTTGGATTTGGCCTTCAAATTACATTTTCAAAGCTGATTTAAAACTTCACTGAAAATCAATAGGAGATTGTTTTTGAGAATATGACACACTGTATATTTGTGTATCTGTACCCTTGTGAGCAATATGTTAGATTTATGCCTAATTTATCTTTCATCTGAAGGACATTTTTTTTAATAAGTTTATTTAGCCTGTAGTCTATTATAGCTTAAGAAAAAAAGCATCACCTTCATTAATATTATTTCTACTATGTCTATGGTAAACAATCATGTAAGCCATTTGTTGTAATGTTGTACTGCAGATACTTTTTTCTACTTGACATGGTTAAAAAAGTAATGAAGACCTCTCAGGAGCTAGGCTTGTAAATGGCAGGCAAGGCACAAGCTTCCTCTGTTTAGTGCATTGTGATTGCACAATAGGTTTGAAAAGGATTTTAGCATATCAAAGCAGAGACATTGTACATAGAATTTGCAGTGAGTGTGAATAAACCTTTGATTTACTACAGCTTGACAAACAAAAACTATTAAACCAGCTGAGAAACTATTAATATATCACTTAGTTTAAGAAAAAGATACTGTTCTCTTAAATTCCAACAGCCAATAATTTACTTCAAGAAAAAAAGGCTAGTACTATTAGGTATTCTGAAAATAAGGCTAACTGAGTCTGTAAGAATGATAATATGACTAGCAACTGCCATTGCTGTTCCTATCATCTGCCCCTTGTATTGGTTTCATTAAATATCAAGTGAGTAAATTATATGGTTAGATATAAACAATCTTTCAATAAAATAAGCTTCAGGTCAATAAAAACAATGCACTATCCACTAGCATGGGATTCAAATGCTTTTAGAAGTCTAGAGCAGCTGAAGATTAAACATTCAGGGCAAGATTGATCTGCTTCAACATAGGTGGCTAGTCTCATTCGAGATGCCTTACAATATTCAAAGTATCTGCACAGGACTGGAAGACATGACCAAGGACTTAGGAGTGTGTGACCTTCTGGAATGGCAGATGAGGCTAATCAGGATACCTTATGGCATCTCAAAGGGAACTAGACACCTGTGAAAAGAAAGTAGGATTCATTTTACCTACCCTTAGATGTTCAGAAGTTTGAGATTTAGTGTATGTTCATATATCTAGACCTACAGCTGACAAAAAGGCAACTTCAGAGGGAAATTCATCCCTTAGACATATAGGACAGAATTAAGCTAGGTTAGAAAACTTCCTTTTATGGTTAACTTAGGAAGGTTTTTTTTGTTTGTTTTTTTTTTCCTGTCAGTTACTTTGTTTGGAATAAAGAAGCCAAATACCAAATTTTCCTATACCCTTCTTGTGTTCACTTTTCATATGGTTGGTTGACATCCGTAGTTTGTAATACGTAGTTTAAATGTATTTAACCCCCAGAGTAAAGGTCAATTTTGTACAGTGAACTCCATTTTTTGTCCTTTTATGCATGATTAAATGGTAATTAAGTTTTAATGAAAAGCATTAGACTGATTACAATTAACATAATCACTCTTGTCAGTTCGTGTCCTCATGTTCTACATGCTGAGCTGAGTGGGCATGAAAAGGCACTTGTAATAGTGTTGAAACATTTTGTAAGCTTCAGCCACTTGTATTTTTTTTTTGCATTAAAAATGCCTCTAATGACATTTACAATCAATAGTAAGTAATTTATAGGGGATATTTTCTGATCTACCTCATACCATCTTTTCACAGCACCTCTTCTTCAGGCAGATGCAGTAGGGACACTCTGGAGTGCAAAGTACAGAAAGTAACTAGCACATTTACAGCACAGTGAAACAAATTCTCCAGCTGAAGGGTAGCACTTTAATGCTTTGTCTTTGAGCTGTTCATTTGACCTGATACTCTCAGATGTACATCCTTTGCATGATGGATGCAGTGGATGTTCATTGACATAGACACAACCCAACTGCATAACTCAACACAGAAGTTGAGTGTGCAAGAAGTCCAGATTATTGAAGATTTCCCAGTCCTGTGCAATTCTGATAAGAAGTTCACTATTTGGATTGCAATTAATATTTAAGTAAAATACTCTACTAAACGCAACACTTGAAAACCCTTCAAGGGACAAAAAGACAAAACTTGAGCAGTTATCTCCATAGAACTTGTAATAAAACATCTACGTCTTCTGCAATTACCATAAAAAAGTTTAAGCAACTCAAGACTTATTTCTTGAGTTACAAACTACTAAAATAGTGACATTTCAATATTCTGTGCAGCTTTGCTACAAGCTCACCTACAACTTGAACACATGATGAGTACTAGAGCATGCAAAGATCCTGATTTAGCGACAGATTAATTAGTTTAAATCCTTTACAGATCAAGGCCACAGAGGTCTGCCCATTGCCTCAAGCCGACTAAAACTCAGCTCTCATTTTTAGATGAAATAATTTAATATTTACTTTAAGATATTCCTTAAATGATATTTTTACTCATTACAATTAAAAAAATAATAAAACATTCCACTTGTCAAGCAGGGTGAATTTTTAATATCCTTTTCCCTTTACTTCAGCTGAGGCATTCAGTTCTTCACCACTAATTCCAATTAATTCCAGTAACACATACTCTGCAATTGATAGCACAATCACTGAGTGCACCCAGCAGATATTATACTAAGATGACAAAAATCAGTTCTTCACTCTTAAAGCATTACATTTTCTCCTACTTACTATAAGTATCACTGAAGGTCAAAGAATGTTATGACAAGTTTAACTGCTTAAATATTTTCCTCCTTTCAAAATCTGTGCATAAAGTGACAAATATTTTGATATAATATGACATAAAATGTGTTTGCTAATCCTAACAGAGTAAAAAACCCCTTCATTTCCACAAATGTAAAATTTAACTTTCTTCAAACAACTTGAAAAGTGTGATATTAAATAGCACACTGGTCAGAAATTCTCAAAACATTTATTCTACTCTTTGTCTTTAATTAATTTTCCATATTTTTAACTAGGTATCTTAAGGATGATGAAAGAGCCTATGGTTGGGGGGTATAACATCCAGAAAAATAAAGTAAAATTAAGTAAGCAGGAAATGTAAAAGGCAATATTAAGAGACAAGGAAACCCTCAAAGTATATTTCTTCATGCAAATAATAATGACTGAAAGCTTATTACTGCCCTTTACTTTGTAATGACAACATCAACAAATAAAGTTTTAAACAATACTCCTACTGTCATACATTTTATTAATAGTTTTCCTATGTTCCTGAGCAGAAATACACTTACGTACGTTATCTCTAAATATGTAAGGATGGAACAACTGAGTCAAAGACAATGATACAGTCTCCCTGCAGTCCCATCCTCAGTCTTTAACACTTCAGTCATAATATCATAGAAAAACTGCATACTCAATTTTACCATTGTCATAGTTCAGCCAGAACAACCATATCGATCACTTGTACAATATTGATCACAGCTCCCAGAGGAGCTCACAGAGCAGCTGTCACTTTAGTCTTGAAAATGAATTCGATTAATCTAATAGCAAATGTTTAAATGTATTTCACTATGGTAAAATATATCTTGTTCTTCAGTTTAATCATGTACACAAGCAGTAAAAGTCATAAAAATTATGCATCATGCAACTAATGTGAGAAAAAAAACCCCAAACAACATAAAGTTAAAACACAAAAATAATACATTATTAGGTAGCACTGGTGGAACATTTAAAATGATCAGTACAGAAGAAAACTTATGTTTGTACAAACCCATTTTTACTTTATTAAGTAATGCTAATTAGATAATGCTTGGCATGTGGTTGCTGTATAAAGCAAGGAATAAGAAAACTTAAACATTCAAAGCAAATCCAAAAGTTCTTCCTAGTTGCAGATATTTGCATAAATATATAAAATAATTAAAGTAATATAATCTTTTTTAAAGACTGAGGAAGTTGTAAGATAATAATTTTTTAATATATATATAAGCATAATGTATATAAATAGTGCATATAATCATTGTATTTGAGATTTAAAAATATTTACATACTTGAAAATTGAATGGAGAAGCCTGATTTGCTGATGAAGAAATCACTGTCAAATTGTAATGTTAATGAGTTGAAAGTGCTGTGAATATCCTCTGGAAGGGCTGAGCCACTCCATTCTTTCAGAAGTATGCTGCTCTCAACAGGCCCATCCCATACCTTCAAGATGTCATGAGCAACCTCAGTGTCAAAAACAATAAAATGCAGACTGCAAAGACAAAGTAAAAGCACTGTACATTACTCTAACACAATTACACAAAACTCCAAGCAATCATTCTCAAATCATACATAGTTTTGAGATCCTGTTTAGGACTGGTGGTGCTGCAGAGTTATCCATTTTTACTGTTGGCTGAGTTGATCTTGTAAAGGAGATGCTATTCTGTTCTATAAATGTCTGAATTGCAGACATTATGGGATATACAGTACTTGTTTTATGAATTAACTTATTTTTATTATAGATATTTTAAGGGATAAGAACTATGATTTCATCACCGATTTCCTGTATATATGCTTTGACTTCGAGTTCTGACTGTTCACATTTTTAACATTGAAGAAATCTAATAGGTAAATATGAAAACTTTCGTTTCAAGTAGTTGTGTGCTGATATTCTTCATTACTTTTGTCATTAATTGGAAATCATTAATTTGAAAATTGCAATTTAAATGTAAATGATGCATTGAAATCACCTATGATGGCGTGTATTCATTATTTGGCTTAGTGAAACAGGATTACTAAAAAAAAAAAAAAGGAAAAAAACTCTCCCATTGAATAACTTGCCATTTGCTTAGATTCTTTTGCTTGTCTAAATGAAAATTATTACTTTTTAAAATTAAGTGATCAGCTAAAACTGTTGTCCATACAAACTGAACAATGAAACAACTTGCTATTTCCTAACTTTTTTCCTCAAAACAAATAAATAGCTACTATTCTAAAGTAACGCATTTACTGGAAATCACATACTTCTACCCTATCACTGGAGTATAAAGCTAATCTTTGTTGCACATCAAACATATTAGTATCAATGAATTATTTTAAAGTTACAGAAAATAAAATTACCTATCTTAATTGATTTTACTTGATTAGAAGTTAAATGTTTTTGTTACATTCCTGCTTTTGGAGCAACTTCCTGTTAGGAGTAAGCAAACCAGCTTGAATATTGAACAGAATTTGCCATTTCAAAGTTTTTGAATCTGTTATTACAGCAAAACTGAGCTGAAAAAGTCTTTAAATACTGGTCTTCCTTCCATTTGAGTGATTTAGCTATACATCAAGATCAAAGTATGATAGTCTTTCCCATCAGTATGTCAAACTGATGACGAAAAAGTGTTTAGAAGTTCTTGTTTTATTACTAATTTCCTTCTGCCTGAGTTCTTGAATTCTTTCATTGTCTTTCTATAAATCATTATAGACATAAAAGCTGTAGATTCCATCATTCAGTTCTTGTATGTACCTTTATTTCCTGCATTAGTTACCAGTTGTGTTCCCCTTGTTTTCTGCATCCTTCTGATTTCTTCCCTTTTCTGTTATGCTGCCTACCCTACGTGCAGAAATTTTCCAGTTCTTATCTATTAAGCATTTTCTCAGTCCCACACACACTTATTAAAATCTCATCCTTTTTATCAAATTTGATTATTGTCAATATCTTCTGAGATGTTGCAGGACTTATTATTCAAATGATTATGCGGAAAGAGTCTGATACTTACATAATTCAAAATGTTATATATGTTAATAATGATATGATGGAAGACAACAGGAACGGACAATGAAAACCCTTCAGAGGAGCTGTAAATAAAGCTTTATATCACTAGTCTTCTCTACTGCTGCTGTTAATTGTCAAGTCCTCATCAGATCAAAATATTCATGACAAAAAGACAGTTCCTAATGGATACCCAACAAGGTCCAAGATGCCTGATGTCTGAATGCTTCTGGCAGAGTCAAGAACTTTACAGCTGCTTGAGGTAATGTATTTAAGAAATAGTGTTGAATAATTATATTTGATTTTAAACAAATTATTACATTGAATGTGACAGTAGGTATAAAAGAATTGCATTACAATGACTCAAGGGAAGAATTCTGAAACCACAATTGACAGCTTGGCACTTCAGCTTGTTTACAGCTAGAAAAAGGCATACCAGTGCACCACTCTACCACAATGAGGATTTATAGGCCATATTAGCTAATGGAATTCACAGTTTTGAATTAGATACATAGGTCTCCCCTACACAACGTAGATACCCAGGTTCCCTACAGGAATGGCACTCATAAATGTCAGCATAACAAGCATTAACTTTATTACTTTAAGGAGTTAATAAACAAAAAAATTGTGTAGAAGAATGTGAGAATATAAGGCATAGACTATAATTTATAAAACAGTGAAGTCAACAACAAATATTGAAATTAAGCATATACCTTATTGTCTTTCCTGGATCTGCTTCGATAATCCAAGTGCAATGAAGATTGTTGTCATACGGTGCTGGGTAACCAGGGGACAAAATACGCCCCGATATAGCAGCATGAATTCGACCGCCACACTCAGCTACAAAATAAGTAAGGATAATATTTATTTTTAACCACACCATAACATTTTGCAATTGCATTTGCTGTCCATTCCATGTCTGTCTTCTAAAAAGGTAACAGAATGACCTAACATCTCTGAAGTAGTACACATACATACAAGCCAGGACATGGACATGATTTTTTTTTTCTTCACTATGAGAGTGGTGAGGAGTGGTTGCCCAGAGAAGTTGTGGATGCCCCCTCCCTGGAAGTGTTCAAGGCCAGGTTGGACGGGACTTTGAACAACCTTATCTAGGGGAAGGTGTCCCTGCCTATGGTGGGGAGGTTGGAACTAGATGAACTTTAAGGTCCCTTTCAACTCAAGCCATTCTATGATTCTATGAGTTAAGAATGCACATATAATGATCTCATTCCTACCTGTTATAAAGCAATAAGCCACACTTCTGTGATTATGCTATTTTACCAACAAGTGTAGTTCAATATGAACTGAGACTACAAAACTCTCATCAGCAAGAGACCAAAAATACTTAAGAAATATCCCATCTAACATGTTTGACTTTTCTAAGTAACGCTGAATGTTCAAATTCAGTGTTGAGTTTTGTAACTAAAACTGGTTTCTCTATTGTTCTAATATCACAATGCCTTTAGTTTAATGCTTTCAAGTTACTTTTATATAACTTCAAGTATAATTACATCAAAAAGCAGTTAGGTATTGCCTAGTAATTTCCTTTAGTATTAAAAAAATTAAATGCCATATGTCCACAAAGTGAGAGAGTAAATCAGAAAGCTATGATGCATATAGTGTCTGGTTTGAAATATTTTTATTATCAATGCTATCTTAACTTTGTGGAGACACCAGTTGCAGTGCTAAGCATCCAGAATCAAATTATTCTTATGTTGCTTTTTTAGAGCATTGTGATGTTGTCTGGCCAGTATAAAGACGCACCCTGATGAAACTGGAACTGTGTAACGGTCAGGTGTCACTGAACCAAAAAGGATCAATAACTCTTTAGTCAGGTGAGATACCTGAGTTCCTACTTAATTTACAGTGTTTCCTTTCACATAGTGGTATTAAAAAATGCTACCATGGGGAACTCTTCAACAACAGCTGCACAGCAAGCGTAGTCACACAAATGACAAAAGAACCATGGCATTTGAACCAAATAATCTAACAGCAACACTCCTAACAAATTATAAGTCTTATGCATGCTATCAAGTCACTGCTGACAACAAAGTCGCTACCAGGAAGGAATGTAACTCTAGAGGAAAAAAAGATGACTGATTTGCCTATCCTGCTCATTTGAGCACTCAAAATACTACATAGTATTTATAGAACCACAGCAGAAATCTGCTCTGGAATATGTCTATGTATGGGCTTGAAATTTTTTGTGAATGCGACTGAAATTATTGTAAATATAATGATGAATGCAAATGTCACTGGAGAGAACAGCAAATATCAAATGCTGATCTAAAACACAACAAGTGAAAAAGAATAGGTCTCCACAAACATTGAGAAAATGTGTCTAAGGAAGAACGTGGTGTCTGAAAGTTCATGCTTAACTGAGTTTTCAGGAATCTTCATAAGCTTTCCTGTGCACAGAACAGTAGAAATAGCATAGTAATTTACTGAAGGTAACAGACTGTTTGTGAAAGCCTGTTTAGAAAGATTCACCTTTAGAAGATTTTCAGAGAGAACGGTGAACATTTGACTTCTCTGGGAGCTAATTAATATTTCAGAAGAGTTTTAAATTGAGAAACAGGAAGAGGAAATTTATACAAAACTGATGCAATCCCCAAATTTTACTCTAAAGATAGGAGCAAGGACAGTAAATAAAAAGATGTAACAAATAAAACTACATAGAAAGATAGCTTTGTGGTTCAGCAGCTGGAAAGGAAGAACAAAATCTGTCTCAGGATACTAAAAGAAAATTGACTACTTTGATATCTGGACTTAATTCTGCTTAGAGATGAAGTGAGATCTGCAAGAAAAAAAACATTTTGGTAGAAGTTATTCAAAAAGCTTAGCAACAAAATACAGAAACCAAATATAGTAATGCAAGGTACAAAATCAAAGTATAAAGAAAAAAAGATAGTGTAGCAATCATAAGCAGAATACAGAAGCCTAAAAGTATACTGATATCAGGAAAACTAGAAATACAGGTAGAGATATAGGAGTGGAGGGAGCATTACATAGCAGTGATGCATTAAACTAAAGTCAGCATGAAAAATACACATATTGGTCAAAAATATTTTGCAAAAGGTTTATGAAAGATGTTCTGCAGAGGCAAAGACTGGAATTTTCTTTAGATTCACTTGATCTTGGGTTCCCTATCTTCCTCCAGGTCAGACAGTAATATACATTATTTTTATTTTTTTAATCCTATATGGTTGACATTTTAACAGCCAACATACAGATCTGAGGACAAATCATCATACTAAGAAACGGAAATATGTAGACAGATAGATTTATTCACCGAATAGACTTGAAACCAACAAGCAGTTTAGAATTTATATGAATACTTACTTGGTAATGAACACAGGCACAAGAAAATATTACAGAAAATGACCTTAGCATAATGACTTCATTTTAATTGAATGGGGAGATAGGTAAAGGTAGGACTAATTATGGCTCTCCTCTACAAAAGGGCAAACTTGGAGGAAAAGGAAGCTAGCCAATTAAACTGAAGAGCATGAGGGCTTGAATGTATAAAGAGCCTGGAAAAGTCTTTAAATCAAAACTGGAAGGAGTTGTTTTGACTTGTCATATAGATAAGAGAAAACTTACAGATACAATTCTAGAATCAAGTGGAAAAAATAATATCTCCACTAAAACAGCAGAAATGCTGTTCACTGATGTTTTTCTGGCACTTACCCTCTGGGTAAGCTGAATTTTTGAAAGGAAGGGAGTTTGGTCCTTTGTAGATGGCAAGTCTGTGAATGTATTCAGCAGGAAGGAGCTCCTGGAACGGAGAATGTAGCGCCCAATATGGGAGGAATGCAACAATCAAGGATCCTGCAGGTCAGGTAAGTGCTGAAAGTAGTTGGTTGTGTGCTGAAAGTAGTTGGTTGTCTGCCTGCAGCTAACCGCAGAGGCAAAAACTAAGCATCAGATGACACAGAAAGACTTTCCCAAGGCCTCATGGGAGCTCCATGTGAAACTTGACCTCAGGAAGTCACTGGTAATTGCTGGACTGGAAAGCAAAACTGGAGAAGAGGAACTGCCTAGCAAAGGTACAATAAGCAATAGCTATACTCACAGTACTTCTCTACTTGATATTTATGTTGGTTGTAATAAAATACAGTTTTAGACATTAAAGACACGATATTTAAAGAAAAGATCTACCTCTAGGCTGTGACAGATGGGGTATCCTAGCATCACAACAATGACAAGAGCACATGGATAAAACAATCCTCCAATGTGGGAAGAAAATTAGAAATTATCTTCATAGGAATGAGATGCTGAGACAATTTCTGATGAAACCAGATAACATAAAAAAAAAAAAATCTCTATTTGCTTTATGATGGGTCTTGGTCTAGCTTGTGAAGTGTTTACATAATATCACTGCCTGTGATAGCATATCAGGCTTGTTGACCTAGCGTATCATCAGAACCAATGCAGTAGCCTTTCATAAAAGGCTGCCTTATAGAAAGAAGTGTTTTCCAGCAGTTTTGTAGCCATTAATAGCCAGCCATCTATTTCAGAAAAGTTATACTTGAATGTCTACATTAAATCTTTACTTGAAATTTAAAATATGTTTACATTGCTATCATATCATAAAGCATAAAGTACAGCAAGACAGAATATTTTTTTTTCTTGAGATAGTAGATTGAAATCTTTCCTTGTCACAATCCTTATTACCTATGCAAGTAGGCAAAGGTTTGTCCCAAACTCTTCGATCTCCGCTTAAGCAGGTCATAATACTACTGCCATGCATTGTATAGCCAGGATTACAGCTGTATAAAATGACAGTGTCTATAAAATGTCCTTCATCTCGGATCTTGTAGCCATAATTTGGTATGCCAGGGTCTTCACATTTCACTAGGTCAAAACCTGCAAACAGAAATGGGAAGAGGAAAGAAGAAAAATACACAGAGATATAAAATATCAAACAAAATATAATGCCAATGAATCTGATCCTGGTGCAAATTATATTCTCATGATTCAATTAGATTAGATGTATCCATAGTGACCAAAGATAAATTATATATAATTTGGGTACATCAGAAACTGAAACACCAAGAAGTAGTTATTCTTTGGTATTTATTATGGCATTAGTTTATTAAAGAAAGCATATTATCTACACTATCCTAAAAGATATTAGTAAGCAATTTATTAATTTGTACCACTTCTTTTTAATTCAGAGGAAAGGAAGTATCAACCCCTTAGTTGGCTTTAGCTCCTCATCTGATCTCTGTTACAAAGCCAGCAGACCATAGTGGTAACTCAGGAAGAAAATTCAAGGGTTATTTCATCCATCCTAGTGTCAAGATAGCATGGCTTCAGTTTCTTCTCTGCTGAAATGAAGAAATATTCCTGCAATCATTTTCAGTTGGCATTCCCCTTTTTGGCCTATTAACATGCCGAATTGGATAAACAACTTCCTCTGTGCTCCTTGAAATGAGTAGTTCTACTCTGAACAGATGCTTTTCTTTCCATATTTTACCCTTTCCTTTGCATCTTCTCCATATAGCATTGCTAAAATGTAAAGATGCATTCTAAATCTCCCCTTTTGCCTTGAGGTCCAGTTCTTGGACCAATATAAAGAGTGGTTCCAAATTCATCTTTCTCAACTTCAGATTCTTCTTTGTGGATTAAGTGATTCTGAATCAGACTGCTGGCCTTTCCTTCAGTTTGCTGTTTTCAGCTTATTCTCTACATGAGGTTGTTCAGAGAAGTTGTGGATGCCCCCTTCCTGGAAGTGTTCAAGGTCAGGTTGGATGAGGTTTTGATCAACCTGATCTAGTGGAAGGTATCCCTGCCCATGGCAAGGGGATCGGAACTAGATGATCTTTAAGGGCCCTTGCAATCCAAAACATTTTGTGATGCTATGGGGTCCTTCACCAATTAGGGGAGAATCAGACATCTTTATGGTAAAAAAAAAAAAAAAAAAGTTGCCATAGAAAACTTTTCATTATTTTACAAATACACAAACTAGAATTGGTATCATATTTTTCTCATTGCTTTTCTCCTTGTCCTGAGAAGATCAACATCAGCTGAAAAAATGGCAAGGAGTCTAATAGTTTTCTTTTCTTCCTGTATAGATGTTAAAGTTGTCCAACAACTGAGTCCTCAAAATGCCTTTGTTATCTTTGTTCATGGACTGGGCACAAAGGTTGGTGCAAAACAAAGTTTAGTGTGTTTATCCTTTTACAGTATGTTTGTACATTATACATGGCAGATACACTAATCCATTTTCTCCTCATCTGCAGTAATGATCCATGAGGACTCCTGAAACCTCACTAACATTAAGACTTAAAAGACATCCTGCCATAACTGACTTAAAGGACATAAAGACTTAAAAGACATCCTTTAGCCTATTAGTAGTTCACGCCAGTATTTTAAGTCACTTATACTTTCAAGTATTCACTAACAGAGTTTTTTTCCACCCCCTTTGCTTTGGAGACTGCTACAAGTTCTCCAAAATGAGCAATAGTATGATAAAAGTCTACCTCTACTGAAAATAAGCTTTTTTTTCTTGATTACATTTGCAGACTCTGCAGCAGAAGTCCATGAGATCCCACAGATCACAGGTTGAAATTCACTTTACTACTACATTAGAATACTATAACTGAATTAAATATAATCTGATATAAAGAGATGAAATTAATTATTAAATTAAATTATCTTGATATCACTTATTAACACAAAAACTTACTGCATCTCCTACAGAAAAAACTTATTTCTAAACCAAATTTTTCTGGCAACTGAATTTAATTCAAAATGTAGATTGAGATTTGGTATATAGGAAGTGTCATATTAAAAAAAATAATGTTGGGTTTTGTTTATTTTAAGCCTAGAATATCCAACCTGTAAAATGATTTACTAGCCTTTGACATTATTTTGACTAACACGGTTTTGAAATTACTTCTGTTATATTGCTAAGCATGTAGTATGTATGTATCTTAGAATCCACATGTTAAAATACATAGTTTTTAATGAAAAAGTTTGCGTACGTGTATTTATGTTTATAAACTAATAAGAAAGTGTCCTGGTTTCAGCTGGGATGGAGCTAATTTTCTTTTCAGTAGATGCTGTATTTTGGATTCAGTATGGGATTTGGTACGTGAAGAAACTTTATAATACACTGATATTGTTGGTTTTTGTTGCTAAACAAGCTAAGGATTTTTTCCAGTTTCCCAGGTTTCACTAATGTGCAGATGCAGGAGGCTGGAAGGGTGTCATAATTTAACCCTGATCAGGACCAAGCTACACAGTCTCTCACTCCTTCTCCCCACCCAGTTCTTCTTGAGCCATCATTCTCCAAATGTGGAAAAACTTTTTCACCTGTCTGTAGCACTATCACAAGCTTGCCTGCTTCTTCAAGAGCCTTATACTCTACAAATACTCTATATAACCACTTGCTGTCTTGGGTATCAGAATTCAATTACCTATTTCACACCTAATACAGAAAAAAATATCTAAATGGAAGCAAAATTATAAAATCTAAATTTAAATATTGTTGAGACACTAAACCCTTCAATATTTGCTGTTTTGTTTAGATTCTTCAGATATTTCTACCAAAAGATCACCTTGCAAAGTTAATGTTAATTTTATTTTTTTCTAATTGTTACTAATTCAGGAACAGTTCAGAGGTAGTCTCAATTTTTAGGGTTGTTTTCACAATATTATGCCTAGGAAAAAACATTAGGTACAAACATCCAGTATGACAAAATACAAGTGTTATTGCTTTTTGTATCTGAAAAATAGAATATTCCCTGCAAGGACATCCAACAAACTAATTGTTGGCTTTTATACCAAATTTTTAAAATGCCACTTTGAATAGTCTAGAAAAAATATAAGAATGACAGTACGTAATTTTTGGCCACATGTTGACTACACTTTTCTACTAGCAAGACTATCTGTTTTTCAGTAGGTCTACTCAAAATTGGGATATTTCACATGCAAGTAGGTGCTGCTACTTGTGTGCAAACAGAGCAGGATCTAATCCTGTGTGTTTTCGGCAAGCTGCCCTTCCAGTTCTTCTTCAGTCATTTCTTCCTCTTCCCATCATACACAAAAACCAGAACTTTCCGTTATCTTTTTCCCTGATGCTCTTGTACATCTGGTGTAATCTGTCATAAAGGACAATAATTGTTTTGAAATCTCATTGTTGAAATGTTGCAACAGAACTTAAGTGTTAAGTAGATGCTGTGAACTTTCACTAGGAGGAAATATGGGCATGAGCTCTATACACAGCACCTGGCACTGAAACGAGTCAGCAGTCAGAAAAATTCTGCCAATGTTCTTACTGCTGCAAAAGATTATTGTATTGGCAAACTGCTGCCAATTATCTTATTCTCCAGTTTCATTACAGGATTATCAGAACAATGAATGTATAAAAGCCAGTTAAATTAAAACCAAAACAGCCAGAATACATTTGATGATTGGCTGTCATCTCCTGACACTATTTATCCAACATGATTTGTTCTGTCATATTTGATATAAATAACCAGGAATGTAGAAATACCAGTGTCCAGGGTAAAAATTACTGACATGTCTGTAATGTACGTAGACTATTAATTACTACTTCTTTCAACTCAGTTTAATGAGGATGGGTACTGTGGTTCTATCCACATTAGTAAGTAGTGCAGTATGGCAGAGGAAAATCTAGGCAGTCAAACAATTAAGCTGAGGACACTATAGCCACACTTTCTGCACTGAACTGTTTTTACTTTGGACTAGCTTTTGTGTTCATTGGTGGGTGGGGTGTGCTAAGTGTGTCCCTGAAAAACACATTTCAGTTCAGCCTCAAGTTTGTACCCTCCTAAAACTTGTCTTCAATATGCAGGTTGAAGAAGTGAGTGTTTATTTTGTGTCCCAAGGGAAATTTTCAGGGATTCTATACAGTACAGTGGACTTCTAACAGAAGCTGATGAAGTTCTGAGATACTTACAAATGTTTTCTTAATCTGTTTTGAAAGGAAGATTACAGTTTACTTACCTGTATATATATATTTACTTAATATATATTTATGTGCATTTACATTGTGTGTAAATCTTCAGTGGCTATATGAAAAATAAGTAATCTAAAGTAATTTCCTCCTGCTATTTCTGGAAGAAGGCCGGACACACAAAAAAGTAAGCACCTAAAAGGTATATATTGCCTTTAGGTATTTACTCTCTACTTGGAAGCTCTAACCTTAAGTTCAATACTAGGACTTCTATGAAGAGTATGAGGAAAAAAAAAAAAAATTATAAGTTCTTGGTCTAGAAAGTGGACAAAAGCAACAAAGGCACTCTGAATTATGAGCTATGGTACTTATCCAAATTTTACTTCCTACACAAAGGAATGCTGAGGCAAGTTACACTATGTCTGTTTTAGTAGAACATATAAGTACACTGTTATTAGGGACCAGAATATAGGTCCCCTATGTGCACTCAAGAAATTAGGCTGCAGGGCTTTATTCCTTCTTTTTTTTTCTTTCTGGCTTTGAAGACCCTGTTCATGCTTTGGCACAAAATATACTATGGCAATTAAAACTTTACACATGGAGACTGAAGAGAACAGTTTTAAAACATTTTTTAAAAAAATTAACTTAGAGTAAAAGTCACAGCACTTAATACTGTGGTCCCGTAGTGCAAATTTTGGATTTTTGATAGGTTCACTTTATTTACAGGCTCTAGGTTGGATTAATTATTGTTTGTCAAAGCAATTCTGACTTTATGCCAAATCATATATACAGCTGGCATAAAAGCACAAAATGCACATAAGTTTCCTTCTGTATGCTCTCATTAATTCAGTTGAAAATTCAATCATGTGTTTGTGCCAGATTCAGATCAGATTTTCACGGCTGGGTGTTCTGATGCTGCACAGATTAATTTTAAATGGTCATGGAACCTTGGCCTCAGATATGATCCCATAACACTCTAAACCACCTAGTAAGGCAGAAATGTAGCCACCAAGCTGAAAAAAAATAAAATAAAATAAAATAAATTAAAAAATTGAGGTAATTTCTTCTCAGAAATTAAAAAAAAAGCATGAACCTTCTGTGTATTCTGGCAGTTTGTAGTATGAACTCTAAATAGAAAGCCAGACAAAACCGTAAAGACATTTTAAAACAAATACCAGCTGAGGTATTTGGAAAACTTTAGATGTCTAGTCTAAAGAATAGGTCCTGAAAACATAATATATAGCATATAGTTATAGGTCAACACTAACAATGATCTCAGCTTAGATAAGTAAATTTATACTAATATAATTTCTTATTAATATTAATGTTTGTTACAGATGGGGAAATACTATTAAAACAGCAATACCACTAACCCCCATAAAAACTTCACAAGACAAGCCATGAAGGGTAAATTATTCTGAATGTAAAAAAGTTTTTGCAGTTGATATATTGAGCACTAAAGGATTAAAAGCACATCCCATGAGATTCCAAATAGTGTTTAATAATCTCTAATAATTATATTACCTACTATACCGTAAGTATTGACTAGATGGGCCCTGCTTAGTGTAAAGGTAATACTGTCTTTTTGTATCTGCTTGCCATGGAAGACGGAGAGCATATTATGTATAATCTGTTTTCAGCTTCTGAAAGTGATGTGGTAAGATATTTTGGGATGACTCAAAAAAAAAGAAGGGCAAAAGTATATATTAATACTATTTCAGCACAGAGATGGAAATATTAACAGATGTTTTAATATTAAAAAAGGTAATGTGAAAATATTGGAAACATCAAAAACTCTGTTACTGTTATCTAAATCTCAAGTAATTAAAGCTCATAAACATCATCTGTATGTTTTACACAGAATCATTTTTAAACAACCAAAGAGTAATTAAAAGTATGAAATGGTTCTTGAGTTAATGTTCAGATTCTATAATGGATTTCTAAATGCATGTAAATGTCAACAAATACTCATTCTGTAGTCGTTGTATCTTAAACTTCCATAACACTATCTAGTTAATTAAACCAATGCAACTCAAAATGAGAGTTCCTCGTATTTTCATTCTGTTTTGCAACCATTTATGTGCTATTGAAACCTACAGTGGTAGAGAAAAGAAGTCGATATTATGTACTGGAAAACATTCTAATTACAAAACCTATACCTAATTAGAATGATATAAATGTCTATAAAAATAAAAGCTTTTGGATAATGTGGCTATAGTGAGGTATCGGAAACTTACATGAACTTTCAAAGAGCGTAGAATGACAAATGAGCATGGGGTGTATGCACTGGGACAAAATTAGCTTCAGGTCTCTTTATCTTGGATCTGTAAAGTTTTTGTAAGAACTGCTAAAATATTTTTATGTCTTGGTGACTGAATATTTTACATTCTAACACAGATATCTAAAAGAGACCAAAGAAGCCACGTTTTTCAAATAAACTGATATATTTCTTCATGCTTGTACAGCAGAATGAGTTCACAATAAGCTGCTTTGTATCCTTTGGAAATTGCAAGATGTGCACTTTCAACTTCTCAAAAGCTTTGCAATGCATTGGCAATTCATATTTGACTATACTAATGAGACAGTCATTGAATGGATAATACTTTCTAATAGGATTTTCAGCATTTTTTCTTGACATAAGAAACATGTAAGAAAATTTAAGTAAAGATGTAAAATAGTGATGTCAGTAACAGGTCTCGCGAGCATAAAATGAAAAAGAAAATAACTCTTCTTCTGTAATTTTCTTCTGTAATATGTATATTACCAAGAAGTTTTAAGGGCTTTCCCCACTAATTTCAAACCAGATTCTTTGTGTCCATATGCTCTATTAAAAATTTCTGTTCTCCTCTTTTCAACTATAACATCCACACATACAAAAGAAAAAAATTATACATTTAAGAAGCAAGTTAAATACATGTAAAGAGGTATTAGAATATAGTTTTTGTATGCGATGATTTTATTGAGATAAAATACTTTAATAAATAACAATACTTGCAAGTGATAAGTATGCAAATACATGTGCCTGCATCAAGATTATTACCGTGCACACATATAAAGCACACAAGTAAGCTTTGCAATCAGCAAGCAAATGAATAATTAACTATAATTTGTACTCAGGATAACAGAAGCAAGGATTAAAAGTGAGATTTCAGGTGAGTTTACGAACTCTAACTTCATCTGTCTATAAAGAGATATCTTCAGGAAGGCTCCATGTCTAATTCCACTTTATAATCAGTGGGGAAATGACTGATACAGTCAGTATTTAAAAATATTCTGTGGGTTACTTGTGAGAAGACCACTGGTCTGACCTGTGGGGGGTGGGGGAGAAAAGGAAAAGAAATAACACAAACACATACAATTTTTTGTGAACGTTCTTTAGTGCACGGTGCTTTAACTTAACACCTACCAAATGCTTCAGCAATTAGAAGCACATTAATTTCCTCCCAGTCTTTTCTGAAATACTCACTCTTGGAGTAATTAAGTCACTGTGAACATAAAGGGCAGATGGAAACATGGAAAAACATTTGTACAGGCTTATAAAAACTAGTATAGCACAGACAGATGGACAGAACTGAAAGGAAAAGAACCCCATCATCTTCAGCAGAGCTCATTCTTTCACAGGCTGACAGGACAACAATAAGCACACAGCATTTGTTATTGTGGCTAGTGGTATTGATGCCCAAGACTTCTGAAAATCAACTTCTAAATACACTGTCTTGAATAACTTAGGTAATAAGAAACACATAACTCTTATCTAACTTTCATCATTTTGTCTTAAGAAACTGTCCCCACCTAGGAAGTTTATGGAAGTGGAAGGAACAGAAATAAATAGGTTTATAGCATTCATCTTCTTTAACTATCTTTCTTCCAAATAGTCTACTCTTTACATGTATCCCTAATTCTGCTCATGTATGATATACATATAATTTTGGCAGGGTGATTTTACTATTATGCATAAACTTTCAGAAGTCCCTGATGACTGGAAGAGAGGGAACATAACCCTCATTTTTAAAAAGGGAAACAAGGAAGACGCAGGCAACTAAACGCTGGTCAGCCTCACCTCTGTGCCTGGCAAGGTCATGGAGCAGATTCTCCTGGAAACCATGCTAAGGCACATGGAGAGCAAGGAGCTGGTTGGTGACAGCCAACATGGCTTCACCAAGGGCAGATCATGCCTGACAAATTTGGTGGCCTTCCTTGAAGGGGTGACAGCATCCGTGGACAAGGGACAAGCAACGGATATCATCTACCTGGACTTGTGCAAGGCATTTGACACTATCCCGCACGACATCCTTCTCTCTAAACTAGAGAGGCATGGGTTTTATGGATGGACCACTCGCTGGATAAGGAGTTGGCTGGATGGCCACACTCAGAGAGTTGTGGTTAACGGCTCGATGTCCAAGTGGAGACTGGTCACGAGTGACATCCCTCAGAGGTCCGTGTTGGGCCCAGTCCTGTTGGGCCCAGTCCTGTTCCACTATATGAGGAAAAAGAATTTCCTCATATAATGAACATCTTTGCTGACGACATGGACAGTGAGATAGAGTGCAACCTCAGCAAGTTCGCTGATGACACCAAGCTGTGTGGTGTCATCAACACGCTGGAGGGGAGAGATGCCATCCAGAGGGACCTGGACAGGCTGGAGACGTGGGCCTGTGCCAGCCTCATGAAGTTCAACCAGGCCAAGTGCAAGGTCCTGCACCTGGGTTGTGGCAATCCCAGGCACAAATACAGGCTGGGCAGAGAATGGATCGAGAGCAGCCCTGAGGAGAAGGACTTGGGAGTCATGGTGGATGAGAAGCTCAACACGAGCTGGCAATGTGCCCTTGCAGCCCAGAAGGCTAACCGCATCCTGGGCTGCATCAAGAGGATCATGGCCAGCAGGTCGAGGGAGGTGATTCTCTCCCTCTACTGCACTCTGGTGAGGCCCCACCTGGAATATTGTGTTCAGTTCTGAAGCCCCTAACATAAGAAGGACATGGATCAGTTGGAGAGGGTCCAGAGGAGGGCCACGAAGATGATCAGAGAGTTGGAGCACCTCTCCTATGAGGACAGGCTGAGAAAGTTGGGGCTGTTCAGCCTGGAGAAGAGGAGGCTCCGGGGAGACCTGATAGTGGTCTTCCAGTACCTCAAGGGGGCCTACAGGAAAGATGGGGAGAGGCTGTTCAGTAGGGCCTGTTGTGATAGGACAAGGGGTAATGGTTTTAAAATAGAGGGAGGTAGATTTAGATTGGATATTAGGAAAAATTTTTTACAATGAGGGTTGTAGAGCATTGGAACAGGTTGCCCAGAGAGGTGGTGGAAGCCCCATCCCTGGAAACATTCAAGGCCAGGTTGGATGAGGCTCTGAGCAACCTGATCTAGTCGGGGATGTCCCTGCTCCTTGCAGGGGGTTGGACTAGATGACCTTTGAAGGCCCCTTCCAACCCTAACCTTTCTATGATTCTATGAATTACATTATTGAATAACTTTCTTATAGTTTTAAATAGGTAGAAACATAGTTATGATGACTGAAAGATCTGTTCACTATTTATTGCTAATCTCTAGTTATAAAAAAAAAAAAAGACTAGATTCTAGGGCAACAAGCTTAATCTGCTTAAATTTAAAGAGTTTCCTCATATGATGAGGGAAGGGGATAAAACATTCACATTCCTGCATCTGAACTGTTAAATCCTTACAAATTAATTATGGAACTTTTTTTCCCTGAAAATTAATGTTTTCATAAACTGTACTTAATTTCAAGATTTAAAAAATGGTTATTCAACATGATTTATTTTAGAAGAGATCATTTCAACCCTACTTATCACTGATCTCCACTTGGAATTCAAGCCATTGACCACAACTCTTTGAGTGCGACCATCCAGCCAATTCCTTATCCAGCAAGTGGTCCCTCTGTCAAATCCATATCTCTCCAGTATAGAGACAAGGATTTCATGCAGGTCAGCATCAAATGCGTTGCACGAGTCCAGGTAGATGACATCAGTTGCTCTTCCCTTTTCCACCAACTCTGTAATCCCATCATAGAAGGCCATGTCAGGCATGATTTATCCTTAGTGAAGCCATGCTGGCTGTCAGCAATCACCTCCTTATTTTCCATGTGCCTTAGCATGGTTTCCAGGAGGATCTGCTCCATGATCTTGCCAGACACAGAGGTGAGACTAACTGGCCTGTAGTTCCCCAGGTCTTCCTTGTTCCCCTTTTTAAAAATTAGGGCTATGTTTCCCCTTTTTCTAGTCAGTGGGAACCTCAATGGACTGCTACAGCTTCTCAAATATGGATGGATAATGGCTTAGCAACTTAATGTGCCAGTTCCTTCAGGACCCGTGGATGCATCTCACCAAGTCCCATAGACACATGCACCTTCAGGTTCCTTAGATGGTCTGTGTTTTGGATAACACAGTTTAGTAATCATGGACTAATCAGCCTGTACTCCTATCACAGCATGCCACTACTGTTCTATTTGTTGTGATTTCTCCTCTTCCAAATTTAATTCTTGCAACCTCCTTCTTACTAATGCAGTCTCAGTTCTCCACTCCATATGCTTCCTATGTTTCTTGGAGAGCTTATCTTGCTCTCCTCCTATCTTACATGTGTGTTTTAGTCATTTTGTCTCAAATATCATCCTTTCCAGTACCCCATGATGCTCTTCTTGCCTGCTGCACTTCTGCTCAAGTCTCGTCGGTTTGGCACTGCAGCTTCCCTTATTCCAAGGAATTCCTTCCTTCTCTCTTCTTTCCTCCTCTTCAAGGCTAGCTTTTATTTCCTTGGTATTGCAATCAAATAGTACTATCCTTACTTTCTCAGGCTATTCATGAGATGGAGGGCACTGAGAACACAGGACAGTTGGTGGGTTGGCCCCAGCTAGCAGGTAAACCCCCACATAGTCACTGTCTCTCCCTTACCATGGGATGGGGGAGACAATCGAAAGACAAAAGCAAGAAAATGGACGGGTTATGATGAAGACAATTTAGTAAGTGAAGGAAAAGAAAAAGGAAAAAAACCAAAACAAAACAAACAAGTGATGCAAAAACAATCACTTATCACTAGCAAACTGATACCCAGTCAGTCCCCAAGCAATGGCTACTTCAGAAAAACTTCCCCAAAGTTTTATTGTTAAGCATGATGTCACATGGTATGGAATGTCTCATTGTTCAGTTCAGGTCAGCTGTCCTAGCTGTGTCACCTTACATCCTCTTGTCCACCCTGAGTCTTCCTGCTGGAGTGGCAGAGTTAATTACAGAGAAGGCCTTGACACTGTGCAAGCACTGATCAGCATTAGCTGAAGAAAATTAACTATCCCAACCCAACTCAGTACAGATGTACAAACTCTTCACCTCTATCCTAATCCAGGACTGCTGAGAGCGCTCATTAAAGAAAAAAAAATACTCATTCAGAGCACAGGACTTGCTCACATTAAATCTAGCTGTCTGAAGATTTGTATCCTCACAAATTTGTGAAGACTTTCCTGAGATGGGCAAAAAGCCAGACTCTGGCACAAACAGCATGCCAGCATTTCCATCTCCAAAGTATGTGATAATATAACTTTTCAAATAAAAGGTTAATATAATACTTATATTCACCAAATAACATGGTTTTCATTGTTTCTGTGCTAGGGGGGAATAAATATATGTATTTGGCACTTACTCTGTTTACAAAAGTTAAATTCAGCAGTTTCATAGGTGATTTAAATCTTTTAATGACAAGTGGAAATCAACCTTAATTATCCAGAGTATTATAAGATGAATATACTTTAAGTTCATAAGAAGTTTGGGGGATCTGGGGGGATTTTTTGAGTTTTTTGTTATGCTTTAGTTTGGTTTTGGGTTTTTTTAGTTAGAAGCTTTCTGGATTAATCTATAGTTTTTTGTGTTTTTTCAAAGGTCATAAAAAGTAGCCAAAAGTTGCCAAAAAGTTTCAAAACTTTAAGATCTTGCTCTAAAAATACAGATTACGCTATTCTAAATTCTATCTAAATTCTCTTAATATCTTCTGTTTGCAAAAGAGATCTTAATGTTTTCTGCTCATTTACTAATAAGATACGTTTTTTTTCTTTAATGTTGGGGCACTGGGAAATTTGGTTGCATGAAAAAACATATGCAAGCAAGCCAGTATATGACATGTAAACAGGTAACCTGGGTCCTTTTTGTTTTAAACAGCAATTCCTTAAATCCTAATTTTATCAAAATTATTTTTAGACTGTACAATTTGATACATTACTTATTCTGTGAGGTAGACTCATGTAGAGGAAGTATTTAATGAAATAGGTTAAGAAACTAAAGTTCAGTTTCATTCTGAACAGAAGAAACAAAATAGAAGAGTTTTTTCTATGCATGTAATAACAGCTTGCATTAATTTGGGGTTAGTCACATAATTATACTGCTCCTAAAATGACCTATGAATATACATCTACAGGTTAAGACATACTCATTTATTTACTTTTGCCTTTAGTTTATTTTAATTTAATTTTGTCTTACATTTTTACTGCAGTATATTAAGATTCTCTTTGGAAGAGATCTTATACACCAATTAGTTACTGAAAGGAAACTGCAAGAGCGTCTTTTCATTACTGGATTGTTCTGCTCCACTGACACTAAACAGCCTGAGGCAAAGCCAGTGTATTTCTGAATTTGAGTCTGTTTGTGTGGTAGGATAAGTGATTGAGTTTGCAGTTTCAGAACATTTTTTTCACTGACATTCTTTTAACATTTTCAATGACTGTATAATAGGAAATGAACTAAATTAAATTTCAGTTCAAGATTCTCTTAAATTAATTTCCAGGTTTAAACCATTTATACAAATTTAGGTAATACTAATTCAAACTCACCCTCCATGCATTAACTTTAACTGTCTCTTGAAAGATGGAGGGGTAGAGAAGGTTTATAACATAGAAATTAAACCAAAAATTAGAACTAAGTCTTTCACAATAACAGAATAATATGAATGCTAAACCAGTGTATAATGTCTGAGAAATTTATTTTATTAAATTGAAAAGTATGAGACCAATGAAAATAATATTGTAAAACTGCTAACTGTGCATGCTAAATATAGAGGATGATAAATGCAAACAGAAATATTAAACCTACATTTAAAAATATAAATCAATCAATGCACGATCCTAAATCTGTTTTCTTTTAGGAACACTAGATAGAATTTTATGCAAGTTCTATGGAGTTTGGCACAGCTCATGGGCTTGAATCTTGCCCACTCTTCTGGCAGAAATGATAGCCACCCTTAATTCTGCTTTCAGGGAAAGAAAATGTCATGAATTCAAAATTGACAGAGGTTAAAATCTGAGTCTACATAACATTCACTCTCAAAAAGACAAATCCTTAGTGAGAATTTTTCCAACCCTCATTTCCATCTTGGCATAGATGTGCAGGAAAATATCACATTTCACATCATAGGGAAATGGAGGACACAAATAAAAGACAAATGTTGAGGAGCTAACACAGAACATCATTTTTAATCTATAGCAGCAAATCAGGAACAAGTGAATGAAAGGCCTCTGGAAAAAAAATCTAGCTACACAAATATCTGAATGGTTTTCAGACTTTACAAAGTCTGTAACTAGATCTGCATGATTTTGAAGCACACAGGAGCTTATTGTGAGGCAGAAGGTACTACTGAGTGGCCCACTGAATCAAGGCACATTCCTACAGATAACGTCTGTCAGTATTCCTGGAACAGATAGACCCTTACACTGACTCATTACGATGGACTCTAAGGCTTATTCCGCAGCTCAGTGAAGTTTTGCTTCTATTATATCCTGCATAAGACTGAGGAACCATGAAATTGCCATAGAGAGGCTAGATAACCTGCCCCTAAAAAAGCAGATGTTTGGATAGGGACAGAGAGCAACTTCACACTATCTTAGATAGGCAACTTCCAGCACGAGGGATTTGCCAAAAGCCCTCAGGTCTGAGTAGCATCCAAATAGCAGTCCCACATAGTAGTAAAGTTATTACACATCACAACCCTGGGATAATTTCTGAGGACATGAGTGGATGATATTAGGAATAGAGACACTCATCTTCAGGCATCATGAAAATAAATTAGTATTGAAAGTTCTAGTCAGTACTGTGAGGGAAAGTGTCAACTGTGTGGGGACATTTACTGTGAAAACAAGGATGGATAAGTATTGGAACAGGAAACGCAGACACTGTCTTCTTTGTGGCAGCCTTTGTTTTGAGATGCAAAGGTTTTTTTAAGTGTTCACCTTCTTTCTACTAATTTTGGACATGTGCATAAAATGGCAATGTCTTTAAAAGATAACCAATGACATAGCTACTGGTAAACAGAAATTGTGAAAGTAATTTTTTCATTGGCATCTAGGTGCACCAAATAAGACACAAGTAAAATTATCGTACAAGTTACCTTCACAGGAGTTAAGAGTGATCACTGTAGAGGTACAGTATAGTTCTGAGTACTCTGTGATCTGTACAACTCCATACAGATCACAGACTAGTCATCATTATGCAGTACTGTGAGCGTCACAAAATCCTTGTATATGACATCTGTGATAAAGTGTGGAGGAACTGTTTTTGTTTTTCCAACAGCTAAGAAAACTGAGACTATGTTTAAGGAATGGGGATGAAACAGTAGCAAGGAAGCACTTGTGACACATGTACTTCGTTCAGTTCTCCACAGGATGAGTGAAAACAGCCACCCTTAAAATTCCTCACGCCAGGACTGTGATAGGGGAGTGGTTAGACACTGCAGGGAGACTGCCTGTTTGTTATTCAAAGGCTGTACTGCATTGCTCCTTATTTAAAGTTGCAGTGCATTACTTTTACCAGACAGCTGTGTTTTGCTTTTACTGCCTGTCACTTTGTGGCATCAATTAGATTTCATTTTAACTTGAATGTCAATTTAACATTAAATACTACTGACATGATAGCACGAAGCAGTGGCATCTTTATACACGAATGGCCAAATCTTCTAACTGAGCAGTGAACAGGAAATGGTCCAGCTGTGGTAATGCCTGTGGCTACATCTTCTCCTCCACACAAAAACTAGAGGTGTCTCAGGGAGAAAAGTTATAACTGGACAGCAAAAACCAAATCACTCAAATTATAAAACTAAAATTATAAAGAAGAATTGACATTTTCTCAACTGAAAAAAAGTAACTGTCACATGAGTCAGTTGTGGCTACAACACGTATAAACTTACATTTTTACATGTAGATCTCTATCAATGTCCTCTACTCTTAGGGAACTAAAGCTATCTTAAAAGTCCTTTTTTGTTCCTTGAATTTCACTAACATTTCCCATGATGGTTAAAAATAAAAATATAGTGAAGAGGAGAGCAAAGAAAAACTTTATATTTTTGTAAGTTCTGTTTCAGAGGAGTAAGAAATAACATAAAGGAAAATTTGTACAATTTTGGCTTCATTCTTAAAATGAAAATAATTCAGTAACTTCTCATATTGGAAGACTCTCTATGTCATTGGTATGTAAAAGACATTTAAGATGGAATAATCTGTTGAAAGATGAGATGATCCTCAGGTAAAAAATTTAGTCCCATCAAGCTTATGTTGTCATTTCCTCAGCACTGAAATATGAATGTTCACAGTCATTCCCTCTGACACCAATGTAGGGGTACTATAAGTGCAAATAGACATTTTCCCTTCTTTATCCTAACACATTTTCACCCTAGTTTGAAGGAAGTGGCTTTATATCAACTTTTTTGTACATGAAGTAGAGAAATTTTCTTCTTTGTTCATTTGGGTTTTTTTTTCTCCTCTAATAGACTTAGATTCAGCTACTGCTCAAATTACAGTTTCATTAATTCTCTTTCATATAGACTTACCCCACCAAACTCAGGCTAAAATATTAACAAAATGTTATTGTCTCAATTTTTCTGAAGCAGTTTCCTTAAGCAAAATCAATAATAAAATTTCAGTCCTCAGCCAAACTATTTCTTAGTTTCTCAAAACAGTTAAGTTGAGAAAGAGTACAGATTTTTTCATGACTGTCCAGTAAAAAGCTCTCTATCCATTGTGCTAAATCCATTTCCTTAAAACCATCTTGTAGTTACAGATCAAAGAATAAAATTAATATAATTTCCAGCTTCCATTTGGTATTTTTCTTATCCTGAAACAATTTCCTGTATAGCAGATCTCATTAGAACTGGAATCCTTTCTAGATTTCCTTTTAATATTTGCTTATATTCTGATTTCTACAATTTATGCAAACCATTCAGGTTCTGAGTTTATAGAATTCTGTTTTATTATATCAGTAATGAGATTCTGAAAACAGAAATAAAAGTTTATTTATCCACATTTCTATTTTCATAAATCATTACCTGTCATATTTGTAAATTTAACATCAGCCACAGAATTCATAGTGTTAAAAAAGGTAAGTAGTTGCACAGAACTGAAATAGTAACCTTTTAAATTAGTCTTTTTAATAACTCATTGAAATGGTTCTAAAATTCAAGCTTCAAAGCTGCACTAGTCTTAATTTCAGTAGCCTTATGTCGTAGTTCAGCCCCGATCGGGACCAGACTACGCAGTCTCTCTCCCGCTCCCCCCACCCTCCGAAAGAATAGGGGGAGATGATATAAGAAA
>WHYT01013642.1:32717-82254 GCA_009806455.1 Tetrax tetrax | reverse complement strand
TTGGCCTTGGCCAGCAGCGGGTCCGCCCTAGGCCCAGCCGAGTCCACTGAACAAAGGGGAGCGACTTCTAGCAGTTTCCTACAGAAGCTACCACCTTAGGCCCCCCTCACCAAACAAAACCAGAACACCTTAATGAGAAGAAAAGTACTACAAAGACCAACAATTAAGGGCAGTTAATGTATCCATTGTGGGCAGCAACAGCTCAGCAGCCAGGTAGGAAGTAACCAGAACTGATTTACCGTAGCTTTATTACACTATCACTTCACCTAGCTCTTTCTAACTGTCTTGTGATTTTCATTATTCAATTTAATTCAGTTCAGCATATATATTTTTCATTTCCTTCAGTGAGACCACATTTTAACACTCTTTTGACTTATTTCTTTGTTTTACCAATTTTAAAGTATCTGTCATTGTATTTCAATCTGAAAAGTGAATAAATAAACTGCAGAGTAATCTTTCAGGGAAATTAATTCCAGCTGTAAACTACAGCTTGATTAATCCAAAGAGATAATTGTCATTTGTGTTTGATATATTTACCAAATGCAAAATGGACACATTTATTTAGTAACTGCACTGGAACTGCACAAAAACTCCAGTCTCATGAAATAATTAGTATAAATTTCTGGTATATTTAATCTTTAAAATTTGCTAGGATTGGACTCCTTCAGAAAAAGAATGGGAGTCAGCGCTGCAGTCAATTTTCAAAGTATTCCAAAAGAATGGATCTTCTGCTTATATCAATTTATAAATGGTGAAAAGTCCCACGATGAAGTGTTTGGAAATAAGATTGAATCACCTGGGTAGATGGTCACTATCTCAAAATATATTGCCTTGAATTTGGCTTCCTGAATATCCCTGATCGGGTCCAGACTTCGAGTGTCTTTCCCGCTGCGGCCTGTCTCTGTGAGAGTAGGAGGAGGAAAAGTCATTACAGAAAAACATTTTACCATGAACTGCCGTGAATTGATCAGATATGATACATTCAATGAGATATTTGGCAACAAAAAAAAAGGGAAAATGTTATGAACACATAGGAAGTGAGTTTTGTCTCTGTACACAGTATTGTTAAGATTACTTTTGGAGATAGTGTCAAATTCTGTCTACACACTTCAGAAAATGTGAAAATACTTGTAAGAATCAAAAACAGAGATTCAAAACTGGTCAAAGAGCCTGGGGAAAAAAAAAAAGCCTTAAAACATGAATTATCATATGTTAGCTTACACAGAAAAATCTGGTACTACAGAACAAATCTTATTAGAATTGTGAACTGAAGTATAACCAAATCAAGCTATTGGATGCAGAAATTAAGCAAAACTCCATCTTTAAAGAAAATGCTACTTCTAAATGGTAGGTAGAACAGATCACTCTAGCAGGATTTGGAAGGAACTGATTAAAGTTCCTTGAAACCAGAGCCCATAAAATAAGATTACTTTTAAAATAAATGTTTTGTTCCTTTTTTTTCAAAGGAAAAATTCTACAGTCTCTATAGGCAAATCAGAGTAGATATGTCTAGTGGTTCTTTCTGGATTCTGTAAGAATACTGTCAATTATTTTGTTGTTTTTTTCTTTTAAATCACTTTCATACATTTCATCTAGCCACAGAAACCTTCCTTTCCTTTATGGTTATATAAGAAAAAAAAAAGCTAAAGGTAGGATGATAAGATTTCAGATTTACCAAGCACAGCAGGAAGACAGAAGGGAAAGTGAATGATTTCTGCTTATTCCGCAGCTGGCTCTAATCCAAAAGGAAGCCAGCAGATGTACTAAAAAGAGCTATGATTCCATTTCTGTGCCACAGTTTGATGTGGTGCTCTGCTCTGCAGGATTCAACAGGAGCTCATGAAAGCTGATGTAAAAGGCAATAAATTGAAGGCAAAGGGTACTTGGAGATTCCTTGAAAGCCAGACAAAACATCTGTTTATGTGTGTTGGAAACAAACTAGTTATCCCCAATGTCATCCCACCCAAAAGACTCATTGTTTTGTCAGCTATATTACTTAAATTAATTACATGGAAACTGTGGGACAAGTTCACTGTTCATCAAAACTTGATCACTCAGGTGTCCTTCCATCATATTCCACCCTGACCCGGACCAGCAGTCAGGACATGTTAAGAGTGTGCACCCAGGCACTCTGTATTATTTTTATTCTCACTTGTACTCTTATTTTTTAAAAATTTGACTGCAGGAATTAAATGTTCCATTTTTGCTACAGTATAACATTAATATATTCAACCCACATATGTCACAACTCACTCTTTTTCAAACCCAAAATAATAATGCTTTCTACATTTAAAAGGTTACAATTTTGCTTTTAGTTATGCTCTTAACTTATTGACACCTATCCAGCCATGGAGACAATTAAAATCCAGTCTGCTAACCACAGCACATTCTAGGAAATGATCTTCACCAGTCCATGAGAAATCACTGCAGCTGAGAAATACACATTTCCTCACAAAACAGGCAATCAGACCATATTTATGAGCTACTTACTTGTGTAAGTGAGCTGAAATCCTTGGTCAGTATCAGATCCGTTGGTATTAAACTCTATCCACAAATGGTTAGAGGTGCTATTGAGGATAACTCCCATCATGTCATTTTTGGTGAAGGCTCCCAGAGAGCGTGAAGAACTGTCTTTTCCATCATACACCTTGTAGAAACAAAATAATAGTATGAAACTGGACATCAAATCTAAGTATTTGAAAAATGTTAGTTTATGTTAAAATAAATTAATATTTAATGTTAGTTACAATACTTCCAAAGTTAGCTATGCATTGACAATAGTTTCTCCAAAAAGTTAATGTTTCCATTTTGTGAGATACATACCACTTGATTATGCAGTTCAGTGAAATATGAAATATTCTATCACCCTTAAGCTGTTTTATAATCTTTTTTCCTTTTTTTTTTTTTTTTTTTGATCTTGAATTAAGTTAATATTTATACATGACTCTTATCTTCTGAGGTTTCATAAGATCAGATTGTTTTTCATGTTTATTCACAAAGGCTAACAACAGTACAATTTCTGAAATCACCGTTAAAGGAAGGCTAACAGGTAAACTCCATTCTACTCTGTTCTGTCCTGTCTGGAGATATCGACAGCAGAATTGAGGTATGAAAGTCAATCTGTCACCTTTTATTTCAGACTCTGAGACTGGAGTATTTTTTGGTTTAGTATAGGTTTTAGCAAAGAAAGATAGGTCTTCAAAAAGATATGTGAGTCTATATCCAAACTAAGTGTAGAGATGTTCTTATTTACCATGTAACTTTATTGAAAACTTTCAATGGGGGACAAAATCAACAATGCTAACCTCTGTGATTTTTCAAATCCTAGAATGAATAAGAATGTCCTTTTGATTGTTCACCAATACAGGACAAGTATAAAGAGTTAGTATTGGTTAGGGAGTGAAATTTTTTTTGCTTGTTGCAAATACTGAAAGCCATAAAGTGTCAAAGTAGTCTTCTGTGAAGGGTTTTTTTTTGTGTCTCAAGATGAATTTTTAAAATCTATTTTCTTCTTTAAAATAAATAAATCACCTGTACTTTCTCATAGAAAAATAGGCAAATATGGAGTGTGTTTTATACGTCCAAAACATATACCACACATAATGTAGATACTTACATAAAAGGAAGTAATGAATCTGAACAGCTGGTTTGTAATATGAAGTAAAAGGTAATTTGCCCTAATCTCCTATGTCCTAGAATGACTGTAGATAACTAGTGCAAAAGCTACAATTACAGTAAACATCTTAAGTTCTGGATCTTCATCTCTCCATTCTCAGACATTGTGGTATAGTGAGGATTTATACTGATTCCAGACAGAAGCAGGCATTTAACAATCTGAATTACTACACTTAAGTCACAGACACTTCTTCCTATTTGAACTTAGATCTACTAATAGAATTTAGAAATGCATCTTCTGAGAGGACAGACCATGACAACTACATGTATGGATGATGACCAACAGTTAAAAGCAGAACTATTTTCTCAGTGGAGAAAATACCAGCATACTATCAGTATAGGTGAATGTCTTGAAAGTGTCTCATTCAGCTCAAATGCCAATATTAACACAAAAAAATAATAAGAAAAACATGCATAAATATTTTTAAGATAAAAGCATAAATTTAGTTTAATAAACATACAGAGATATAAATAATAACCTTCTCTAAAAGAAGCTTTTGAAAAATAATATGCTAGCCATTAGTAGAACAATACCAGTTGTCCTTTTTACTAAGGGAAAGGTTGTCTTATATCAGGGCACATAGTTGGGTTATCAGAAGACACAATCAATTGTATTTAAGATTTGTGCGAGCAGTAACACATACTTAATGCCTATCTCTTGGAAGAAATATGACTGTAATCTATGCTAAGAGTATCTGAAAAAATGCCTGCAAGCTTCTACCATAGTCCTGGGCCAGAACTACCATTCACCTTCATGGACTGATTACACATTAATCAGAGCTGGACATCTATTGTATAAAATAAATATGCATTTGTTCACCATAAGACTTATTTTTAATAACATTCTGATCTACATATTATGCAAAAAGCACAGATATATTTCACTTGATTTGAGAGATATTACTTTGAATGGAATTATCCACTTTTAATCATCATTAATAAAAAATGCTGTGTTAAAATAAGTGATTTTTATTAATCTTTAAAAGAAAAAAATAACAGTTAATTACTACAATTGTCCCTTAGACATCCTGTTCCTACAGTGTTCTAGTTCACTGCTACACATGCTCTTCTTACTTGAGGATCAGCAAGTTAATAATATAATATGAATGATATAATAAAATTTCTCTCTTGAGAGATAAATATCTCTCAAGATGAATCCAGACACAAATGAAACCATTGTTTTATGAAATCAAAATGAGATAAAGGGATTATGTCAAAGCAGCTGTAAAAAAGCCATGACAATTTTTAACTAGTGACACTTGTCCATCTGTTTTTTAACATTACAGACATAACTAGGTATATGTCTACTTTAGTAATTGAAACTATGTTAGTGAACAAATATAAGCATTGAATCTCCATTGTCTATACTGTTAACTTGTTTGAACCATCCCTGGGAAAGAAAGAGCATTTACCCTAACAGTTCTTGGTCATGGTTTGGTAATAACTGGGCCAAAGACCATTCCCAATAGACAGCTTGTGTGCAACCATTGTGTTCTGTCATATGTGACTGTCTCCAGAGCCAGAGAATACATTTAATACACTAGTTGAGACATTGTAACTATTAACTCATATATAATGCATATGTTTAACTCATTTAGGAGAACACATTTGAAATATAATTCACATGCTACAATTACTAAACACTATTTTCTCTGTCATTAAGAAATAAGGAAGGTCTATTTGGCCAAATACATAAAAGCCATGAAATTACATTCTGGTTTAACTTACCTCTAACAAATTCATAGTGATTGTATTATAAAAGTTTCACCATAAGTAGTCACTTTAACAAATTATGAAATTTCAAGTGGCAGTTAAAGAAGATTTGTGAGTGACAAAGAATAAGCTTTAAAATAAACAGATAATCCAGGTGCTTAGTTTTCCCATATACCTCAAAATGGTGATTCTGCTTCTCTTTCTTTGCTTGAGTTCAGATTTCTTCCCTGCTTATTCAAGTTCAAACTTTGCCACAGCTATGGAAAGCTTTGCCTATGACTTACAGTCATTAACCTACACATATTCTCCTTGAAAACATTAGTTTTCACCCTTCCTCATGCATATGATCTTACTAATGTCAGGAATACCCTTGGAAATTATTTGTCATTGCCTGTGCATCATAGCCTGAATATCCAACCTCAATATTCCCACTTGTGCCAACAGTAAACTGAGCCGAATATATACAGCTGAAGGTGGTTTATATTTTCAAAGCAAGTAAACAGGGCCAGCGCAGTTCAGTCACCACAACTAGATTGGACACACAGTATTTATTGTCAGAATATCCTTGGCGTACATTTAAAGCAGACCTACTAACACCCTCACAAATCTTTCCTGAGAAAACTTTAGTCCAGGAGCTGCACAGGCCAAGGATGGTTTCTGAGAGACAGTTTGAGTGAGCCATCTTGTTTCGAAGATTAGAGAGTTTAACATTATGGATGTAGTCAGCCTGCAAACCTGGCCTCGAGGGCAGCAGGAAATGTCACCAAAGCACTGAGATACGCCCGATCTCACCTAAACATTTGCGAGGAACTAAAAGGGAAGTGCTTGCTCTACTACTGGGATTAAAATATGCAGGCAAGAGAAGAGGGCAGTGCTACAATTAGGGAGAGGAGAAATGCTCTATTAATGGTGCTAATGTAGCTGCACCTGCCGTGGGAATGTGAAAACACTCACCTCAAGGAGAAGGAAATGCTGGCTAGATTTTCTTAAACTCCAGATTTTCAATTTGAGAGTAAAAATAAATTACTTACCACTAAAAATTGCAATTTTCCTTAATTGCAGAGATCTTTATAGCATAAAATCATCCCAAAGGGAAATGCATTTAAAATTCTGCCTTGATGGTTTGAGAGATAATTCCTGTATAGCTTCCTGAAACTGTTATGCATCTTCCTACCTATATTCCCACATATTTTCATTAAATACTCATGTAATTCTTAATGATCCTACCTCAAATAGTGGTATTACATACTTCATAAGACATCCGTGGTGGATTGACCTTGGCATTATCAGGATTGTTTCTTACACCTTTTTTCCTCGCTCCTCTTTCTCAAATACTACTGGGCAGCATTTTTTGCTCCTTCTTAAACAAATTTTCCCAAAGGCACCATCACTTCGGCTGCCAGGCTCAGCCGTGCCCTGCGCTGGGTTGGTTGAAACCGGCTGGAACCGGCTGTGTCTGGTATGGAGCCACCCGGCCTCTCCTGACAGAGGCCGCCCTGCAGCCCCCACTGCCAGCACCTGGGCAGCTGCACCCAGTGCAACATTACATATATACATATTTTCTTTAAAAATGGAGTAAGATAGTCAGTTAGGAAAATGTCCTATGTTTCAACTCACAGCTTATATACTTAAGCATTAGTGCATCCCTTGCAAGCTGCCTGCAAGGCAGTCTTGGGCTTTCTTCAGTGCAAACACAAGGTAGAAGTCTGTTGTTTCTAATCTATTTTGCTCATATGTAGGATACAGATAGGAAAGAAAACAAACTTCGGAAGTCCACATTCCTGACAAAGCTGTGGGAAAGGTGAGCCTTTGGAGAGTGTCTTAATTTCCCAATTGCTCAAACTGTAGATCTAGTCAAAGCACATGAAAATTTATCTCTGTCTCACATGCTCAGATCTCCTTGCCATGCAAATCAGGAAAGAAAAGATAAGAGGAAGAAGAGAGTAGATAGTATATATTTGCCTAAACTAGGGCATAAACAAAACATGGAATTACAATTAAAGCAAACTTCTGAACCATTGCAGGGAAATAAAATAAAATAAAATTAAATTAAATTAAAAAATAAAATAAAATAATACTTCTTGCTGAAAAATTAGGTGCGGTAGTCCATAAGGTATTCCCCTTTTGCCTAACTGATATTAAAAAGGTTAATTTATTTGAAAAAATGGAAAAATAAAATGGAAAAGGAATGCAGTAATGACCTCTGATAAATTATTGAGGAAGACAAATGTATGGCCCTTTATGAAGGAAAGACATCACTCCACATGTGTGCAAACAAAATAGACAATTGTTCATGCAATGTGAATACTGAGCATGGTGGAAAGTGAAATTATTTTCTTTTTACCTTAACAATATCTCCCTCACGCAGCTGAAAGCTCCTGGCTCTAAGATGGATCCCTTTGCCAGCCTCTGTTTCAATTTTATAGATACATTCATGGTTGTTGTCATAATTAGATGGAAAATTTGGAGACAGCAATGTTCCTTCATTTCCAGAGACAGTTGCTCCACATTCAGCTGAATAAAACAGACACATTTAAAAACAGAAGTGAATTATCCATTTCAAGAAAATATGGGTTATCTGCAGTAATATCTAGACTCTATGAAAACTCTAGGAAAGTATGTTTGTCTCGGATTTCATCTGCAGGACAAAGTCCTAGAAACTCCAACCGAGTTGTTATCTCATGCATTTCACTGGATACATTTTTTATGTGCACTAGACTGCTTTTACCTAATTCCCTTTACCTCCAATTTATTCATTGCTCCTCCTATCAGACTAACCTATAATGAAGGTTAGTCAAACTCAAAAAAAAATTTGATGTTTTGTTGAAAGATAGTTATTGTGGTAACAGTTCAAGTAAATGTAACATCAATTCCACTTACTTCCCTGTTCAGTATTGCAAATAATATTAGAAAAAGCAGACAATATGCTGCTGAGATGAAAGAATCTGGGTATAAATCAACAGTACTCAAACGTATTTTTCTCCACCAGGAATAAAAACCAAAAAACTAAAAAAAACCCCAACATTTATTGATGTCAGGGCCAAGCAGATAGCTCCCTTCTTTTCCAAGTAAAGCGTAGGTGAGAGTTTTTCACAGACATCTAGAATAAGGACTTCTGACACTTTGAGGAGTAGACATTTTTATCATTGTTCCCCAGTAAAGAAAATAACAAAGTGTAGGAAGAGTGGTATGTTCCAGCCCATGGGCTCAGTTTGAGTTCTGAATAAAGACTAATAAAATTATTCCAAATGTGTGATATAAATTTCAGCACATAAATTAAAACATTCAGAGCAACAGAGGGGGAATGTAGGATGCACCAGGTATTTCTAACATGTTTAAAGTCACTTTACTTTGTCTAAGTGGTTCAAAAAACTATAGCAGACTGACAAATGTACTAAATTTTAATTTTGATACTTCTTTGGTGAAGGATCTGTCAAATATATGATATATCTTACATATGGTTACATGCATATATATATTTGTGTGTACATGTTCATATGTCACTATTTTTGCCTTTGACTTCTAGGAAGAAGGTAGAACTAATTAAGTTTATAAAATGTAATTCAAAGCAATGTCAATATTAATGCCAGACATGTTTAGATCCATACTACTCAATGTCTTGTTGTGTTCACAACACCAGTACTCTACATAAGCCTTCTGCAAACAACTGCTTGCCCGAGTAAAGATACACGCAGAAATGTCTATGCTCCCTTAGGCTGCATTGGTATCTTATTGTCTACATCCTTCAAAAAGCTGGAAAATAGGTAAGTAAAATTCTGAAGAGAAGAAAATAAGAAAAAGTTATAGAAACAAAGATTTTTTTTTTTTCTTATATAATGTTCATACCAATGCAGCCGAAGGGAGCATAGACATTTCTGCGTGTATCTTTACTCGTATGTGATTCATACAGTGATTGACTGTAAACCACTAAGACATATAGACAAATAGAATAATAGAAAAAGTGTACAGTGAGCTTTCCCTAATCTAGAACTGGCAAAATTTCCTGCTCTGATAAGTCTATGTTCCAACGTTCAAAATCATGACCATTTAATTTTGTGAATAAAAGTACTGCCATATAAGATCAGGGATAATGAGGGCTACATCTGAAGTTAATATAATATTACCACCCTCCTAAAGTACACTACTGCAAGAAGCAAAGATGCTTTCTGCTATGAACAATTAGTTATTTACTAAAATTCAATTACATTGCAAAATTCTTCAAATACAACTTGGCATTCATACACTTCCAACCCATGCTATACAACCATATTCTGTTCTGAATGCATACTACCCCTTCTCAAATACCTTGCAAATATCTGACAGCTGGTTTCATCAGGCCCCTATCATTCCCTTCTTTATCATGACAAAGGGTCACATCCTCTGACCAGTCAAGTTTCCTAGCTCGTCTCATGTCAGTCAGTAAATCACTCACACAGCCGTCGGAAAGATGTTTCCAAAGGAAACTGAGCCCTTCTTTGTCAACTTCCTCCCTCAATAGGAAAATTATACAAAATATGTCACAGTTCAGGTCAAGGTTTTCTTGCAACTTTTTGCTAATGTTAGGATACTAGGTTAAAGCCATGTTTAATTTGCTCCTCTAATTTCTCGTCCTGGAGATTTAGCTGACTTTTTTTCAGAGAAACATTGGCCCCATCCATGGAAAGATTCCTCTCCCTCCAGACCATCAGAGATTTTGGAGGTCTGGTGTCCTGACACCTGAAATCCCTTTCATTTGTGGTCAATGCCCAGATACACAAAGGACCTTAGAACCTAAGGACTTCAACTGAGTATTTTTTTCTGACTGTTCCTGCACACTGCACTCCAAAACTGCATGAGCTCTCTACAGAGAATACGGGAGCAGAAACACAGAAGAGCAGCCATGAACAGCAATACTGAGTCTAGTCTTGTCAGCAGGAAAAGCTTATGCAGTCAAAGACATCTCTCCCCTTCAAAGCCCTAATATTTTACTCAGTAGTGTAGGAAATGTGATTTTTTTTTTTTTTTCTTTAAAAATATCTACAGTAGCCGATACTGCTACTGGGTTTCTTTTATACTGTAATTAGCGCATGCAGCCAGAAAGTGTGACACCTAAATTCAATTCACTTTGCCTCTTGGGATTTAAACATACATGACCTATGCCTTGTGCTTCACATAAAGGGATTAGAAAATCAGTTAGTCACAAAGTGAGCAAATGTTGGCTAACCTGTTTAGCATAATGGGCAAAATATTATAAAGGGGAGGAGGAACACTTCTTTAAGGAAATTCATACATTAAACAGTTGGGAAATAAAATTCTGAAATAACCTGTGAATCAACATTCATTGTTACCATGTGACTACCAAACTACTCAACTGGAAAAATATTTTCATGTTCACCTCCATTTTCATCGCTCCTTATTATTCTTTAATTCTTTATGTAAAATGAAACAACAGCCTTTAGCCACATTGGCAAGATCATTCTCCTAGGAGGCATCAGATAAAATTTAAATTATTTTACAGAAACAAAGGAAATGAAGCCACACCTCTTACATTCTTAATGAAAAATCAAGACATGAATTTTTGTGTAAGGAAGTTATATAGCTCATTCACCTATGGCAAAAAAAAAAAAAAAAAAAAAGACCTACCAGTCACCCTAGAACATGTGCTCTTTGAGTAACTACTCATTTTAGTACCTTAAGTTAAGCAGACAAATCTTATCACATATCCTGAAAGAGCTTTTTAGTTCTTGGGTACAGAGGACTTTCATGCCACTACTTTACTTCAATGCCTTCCAGATTTCTTCTGAGTTCCAGAGATCTGCCCTCATCTTGGGAGAATGATTTACCTCCCCATCCCAAACAGATGAAAGAGAAAAGATTTATCATGCTCCCTACATGAGAGAAAGTCTCATATCTGCTTGTATTTTCATTTATTAAATATAATTCACTGAATATTAACCATATGCAGCCTTCCTCCCATAAAAAGCAACTATATCAGTATTAGGATCTACAATTCTTCAAATTATACAAACATTGACAGGTACAGAATTTGGTAGAAGAAATAATCTTTACTAATCTTAAAATAATTACTGTTGATATTCTGTCTCCATACTTTGTTCCACAACCTCGTCTTGGAAAAATCAGTGTGAATTTAAGTGAGTAGATATACTATGACATACCCACTGAATATGTTCTATGTAAACAGTGTTTTCAGAACTGATCCTCCAGCTGTAGCCTTTAAAGAAAAGGAATATATTTCATAATGCTCTTTGTCAGATTATGTGACGTGCTTAAACTAGTATGATAGTATTAATGTAGGTACAATTTAAGAACTTAAAATATAAATATGATATAATACATAAAAATTGCTATTAAAAGGTGTAGCACTGAAATATGTATTTTGATGTAATAGAGATCCCTACTTTATTTTGCTTTCATGCTTTTCTTTCGTTTCTGTAGTAATTTATTTGATTTTTCAAGATGCAAAATAAATAGATTCAAAGATTTCAGGTTTTTTTTACTATCAATATGGTCAGTGGCACCTAAATACATCCTTTAGATTAAAGAGAAAAGATCCAGCTGCCACTTTATCATCATGTTTTCCTCAATTTACTCAGGTATTTTAAATATATTTTGTGGCAAAAAACAAAATATAGGTAATCCAAGAGATTTTTTTTTCAATAGGGAATATACACAAAAGTCTATTTTAAGCAAAAACAAACAAACAAACAAACAAAACTAGTAGGGAATTTTATTTCATGAAAAAAAAAAGTCTGATAATTCAGTAGATGTCATAAGAAATTACAAAAGCTTCCATTTGCAAGGATAGGAGAGACTTCTCTGTCCTCTAGGAAGGACGTAGAGGGATTGTTGCAACTTGTATACAATTGGTTTGAGTCTGAGGGAGAAAGAAAGAAAGGCACATTCTTGCAGAAGTAACATGAAATAGTGTCTATTGTGCTCTGAGAACATGTATAAAATTAAGAGGTTGTTTTCATATTAAAAGTGTCTGATTAATAGGAATTGGACTATAAATAAAAAGTGATGACAATTTAAATATGAAACTTTATTGAGACTGTAAAAGAATTAGATTCTAAGCACTGGAATAGCCAGTTAAAAAGTTAAAAGCATTCTAGCTAACCTAGTTCCCTGATTTGAAGGAGAACTACAGAAGAACCATTCAGACATGAAAAAAACCCCACCAAATATGTATTTTTATATTAATTATAGAACATCAGATTTTAAGCATCTCTAACTTAAGAACAGAGGATACCTTTCTGATGTCTTCAGAGCTTAGCTGTGCATCCTTAGCTGAGGATGAGGAGCAAGGGATAATGACCTTCTTTAAGAATATACCTTTATGTATGCAGTAAAACCGTATTGTAACTAAGTTGTAATGCATACTCATTAAATGTGGCTAATTTAAGTAAATGCTTATAGCGCTACAGATGTTTCTGCTTTTGTTTCTAAATGAAGAATACGTTCTCTAAAATCTCAGCTCCTAAACTCTTTCTATATAGTTCGACTGTTAGTGCTTTAAAAAGTTACTATCATCACATCTAAATGGCTTGTTGCTTAGCTTAAGCTAGCATGTACTAAATGAAATTTGTTCTGTAAATGGCAACTACTTATATGGTTCCAATGCACATTCTTCACTTCTCACATGTGCCAAACCATGGAAGTCTGCCAAACCACAGCATCTAAAAGACCCTTAAACTCATATTCTTTTAAAAGAAAGAATTTAATATGGCACTGGCTCTACATTTCAAAAGGTGGAAAGCAGATAAAAGCATATTAATCTAATTCTCTGTTACAACTTCTGAATATTGTGTGCTTTTAAAAGTAATTTTAATTTATTTATTACCAAATCAAAAGTATCCTCCTTAGAATTCAGGAGGTATACTCTTATTGGGTGTGTGCCACCTATGTCCACACATAAAAGGTTTTAGAGGTGGAAAGATATGATTTATTTTCACTGTAGTTTCTGAGTTGTCTGTTACAACCTTGCTGAGGACTGCCTCAGGCTGGAAAATGCTACCGTATCAAATTGTTCTTTTATTCCCTTGCAGTAAGAGCAATCTGTCTGGAACAGATACTTGACCCCATTCTTTGTTCTTTCGCTTAATAAAGTCACTTAAATTCTATTTACATAAGTAACTTTTTTTCCTTCTTCTTTCATTGTCTCACTTGTAATTGGATAAAAGGAAACTGCAAAGGGTAGAGCTTTTGAAGATCATCAAACGTTTTCTGAATATGAAAATGAACTCTACAAAACAAACAAAATTCAGGGATTCTTGAAATGCTTTGAAATACAGTTCATGTAAAATGTAACAATATCTTTGTTTAATGGGAAAGTTTGCTTTATTATTTTTCTTCCATACATCTTGCTAAAAGGTTTGACAGAATTCTAAGCAGATCTCCAATGTAGAGATCAAATAAAAGTAGTACATCGTTAGTTTAAAGGCTTCTCTGCCACAAAGCACTCTACTGAGTGCAGAATATCTTTGCTCTATTTACAAAAGTGTGCAGCAGTTCATAAAATATGAGAACAAGCTGAACTCAGACAGTTGGTAATTCTTTATGTTCTATTGGACAGTATTGTTACCCAGTAGGATGGTCATGCAAGGGTAAAACAAGAGCAAAGGGGATAGTGGATAAAGTTGATCCAAGCTCTCTCTTCATAATAGCAAAAAGTTAGGGTTTCTCCACAGTCACTGATTGAGTCATTGAAACTGAGCATGTGACTTCTGCAGGGCAGACACAATCTACATCTCATCTACATCTCATCTACAGAGTCGAATGCAGTGCAAGGAGATGAAGGTTCCTGTTAACTGGAATGCTGGAATGCTGCATCCAGCTGAGGTGCACATGGAGTTTCCACAGCACCTCTGTTGCACAGTGCCTTAATCTTCATCTCCAATTCTGCAGACAGCTCTTCAATTGTGAGCCTGTGTAACACACATCTACATGCTGCCAGGCTGCTGTGGCACTGCTTTCATGCTGATACCACAAGTGCTCTTGTTATCACCTGGCCCTGTTGAATTCAGAACCACTGTTATGCTGGGGTTCTCCTAAAAAGTGACTGCCATTGATTTTTACTGTTCTTACCACATTTCTCACTCTTTTGCCTTGTAGCTTTTAGCCTGTAACTCTACTCTATACTACACTACACTCTACACTAAGATCGCATTACTCCAAACCTGGTGGCTTTTAGCCTGTAACTTCACATTGGAATAGAGCCTAGTAGATAATGAGTAGATGACAGTTATTTTAATGCACAATAAATGTTATGCAATTATATACATGAACAAAGTTTAACTATTTAGTCTGTAGCACCCACACATGCTCCTATCAGTGACAACAGTATCACAAGCTACCAGTGAGAAGCCTGAGCAGGTGTGCATGAAAAATATAACTGTACTAGGCAGAAAGCAGGAAGATGTTAGCTTTTTTTGTCATTACATTATTATTGCCGCTGCCTTTACTGAAGAGATATTTGCCTGAGGAGTCTCTCCTTCCTCTTCCCAGCTGGTGCCTGAGGAGTGGCTTTCCCATTTTTTTTTCTCGGTCCTTTCTTTTTTGAAGATAGATTTCAAGTCAAGCTATGGACCGCACTAACAAGGCATGTGCGTGTAAGCCTCTCTCAACGTTCTTTAAGCCACACCTGATGACAGTGAGGTTAGAACACATAACTGAAAACCCTACTGAAATTCCTTCCTGAAAACAAACCTCTTATCCTGTATTTTTTTTGTACCATTCCATTGCAAAGAATAAGGGAATAGGAAAGGAAGGGCTAAACAGCCTTTTCTGAAGTTTGCTTAATTAGTTTTCAATCCATATGCCACTGACATCAGATACCACTCAGGTTCTCACAACAAATCCTATGATGTTAATTGGTCTCAGGGGATTATCAGCAGAATATAGGGTGAGGGCATTTTTTTTTTTATTTACTATAATTTTTTTTTTTTTTAAAGATTTTTATCTTGCCTCTCTAGTATAATCTGATAATGAGCTACAAAGATAACATCCCTACTTTATTTATCTTATCAATAAAAAATATTCAGTATATACAAGATATATATGCTTAAGATATATAAAGATATATAAAGAAGACAAAAGGGTGGCCTGAGGCAATCATTATTCCTTCTGACTATAGGTGATAGAAATTTCTTACCCAGGTCTCACATTAAGGTGATTAAGGTGTCATGCAAATCATTCTTTCTTTTCATTTTGAAAATAAAGTCAGAGCGCGCACTATGCACCAGCTGAAATTTGCTAGTGTTTCCTGAATATTAAATTTTCAGTTTTCAAAGACAACTAAAACTATATGTTGAAGATTCATGTACAGTAATACTCAAACACTAACTGAGATAAATCTTCCATTTTCTGTCAAACATTGACAGAAAAATGAGGGGTTAAAAAAAAGATTTTAAAACCACCTTTCAATTGTATTTCTAAAAATTGTATTTCTAAAATATAAGATAAATAAATATAAATTATAAAAAATAAATAACTTTACAAAATATATGAAATAGAAAATGACCTAAAGACTTAACAATTTTAATGTGACAGCATTTAAATATAGAGTTCCCAAACACAGTAGATTCTGGCTGCATGCACATCTTTATTACTGTCCTAAGATTCAGAGATGCAGCTACTGATGTTATATAAGATTTCTTGCTCATCAGCAGCTCTTAAATGAGAGTTCTTTCTGCCTAAACACCAGCTAAAAATGAAAAGCTATTTTCATATTAGTTTGACTTCTCAAAAGTGAACTAAAATTCAAATTTTATGCTACAGAGAATTTAAAGAAAACAATGAATGCCAGGTCTCAAGGGTCTCGCAGAAATCTCCAGTGCTATTCGGGCTAACAAGTTTTCCACTTATGTTTCAGTCTCAATGGAGATTAACTCCATGCTACAACATGACAACTTATATTAATTATAATTGATGGTTTTGCAATGAATACTAACTAAACTATTAAAAAGAAACAACTTATTCAAGAGTGTTAGCAACTTATTGTTGCACTTTATCATTAATTATTCATGTAGTATTTACTATACAACTGAAGATGAGAAATTAATGTAATATTAATGTGAATATTAGTGAATAATAACTTGGTGAAGATTTTACTCAAATACTGTATTAATGCACAATTAAAAATCAAGTGCCATGTAAAATTTAATAAAGGAGCAATATCACTTAAATATGAAATGAAAACATTAAGTGGCTGTTTATTTTCAGCTTTATTCTTTCAGTTTTTCACAGCTTGTTTTAGGAACACTCCATAGAGTTGAAATGGGTAATGGGAGCCAGGGAAGTAATGTGGGTTAAAACCCAAGGTAAAACAAAAAATATCACCAAATAGCACTCAAAGCCAAGTATATTGTATTAATGTGTTATGCTGGAACTCTATGCAATGCTTACTGTGAAAGGCTAGTTTGAACTGAATATAGTGTACACTATATAGTGTACAAATAATATTTTAATGATAAATCCTCAGTAAAATTTATCATAGTTTCTTAAGGAGACAGTAAGCATGGAAAACCCAGGCAAGTAGACAGAAGCGGTATGCAAATCAGGTAATAGAATGGACAGTAAGTTAAAACAATCTCGGAAAGGAGAGTTGCAGAACTAATTCTAACTTTCTTTATTATCATGTGACGTCTGAATGTCTAAATGCTAGAAGAGGTGATCAAAGTGTTTAGTTATATTTTTTTTGTGAACAGGGGAAAATAGCCATCTCTAGTAACAAGGGTAGCTCTTCAGCTGAGTAGAAAGGTTAGGTAAAGGCCATTCACATTAGCTAAGATATTAAGGAGTTAAAAGAAAATTATTAGCAAATAGAGCCATTTTTTTTTCTTATAATCTTACTACTGCTTCAATTTTGCAATTAATATTACAGGTAGGATACAATGGAATAAACTAAATGTATTATTTTTTTTACCTAAACCTGTCTTACAGCAAAGCTATATCTTCTATAATCTAATAAACATTCATTTACTATGTTGTACCCCTCAGAGATTAACAAATCTAGCAGGATGAACTAGCAATTTCTGAAATGTCTTGTGAAAAGAGGAGGTACCCACACTTGGGCACTGTATATTGCAATTCATTAAAAAAGGTCTCTCCACTCAGGTTTCAACCCATTGCCTTCAATAATCAGCACATAATTAGCACATCTTTGGCAAGTAGGAAGGAAAGAAAGAAATGTCTCCTCTCTTTCAGAATTTCATCAGTATATCATAGTGCACCATAAAAGAATACCAAAACTAAAAGGCTTATTCCTTGCCTGTTAGAGGATCACTGAAAATGATAAAGTCACATTTCAAAAAGTATTTAGGAGATTATTTAGATGAACATCAGATACATGCATTCAAAGCTGCAATCTAAACTCCCTCCTCTCCTTCAGCCTCTACTTATCAGTCACCTATCTCTAATAATGTACATGCTCACCAGCTATCTTGTTTCATGTCACATTTCTGTATTTGCACATACCCTGCTCCCCCCAGGCCTGAGAAAGTGCTTGCCACTGGTATCCATAAATATGAAGCAGAGTAGCATTTAACTTCTTGCAGTACTGACAAAGCTATGCCAGTACGCAGAAGGGAATAGGAAATTCATGAGGCCAGGAACAGCATCCTGAACTGCAGCGTGACAGTGAAACCTTTGGACTATAACACCGAGCTGGAAGACTGTATATATTGTGGGGAGAGGGAGCATTTTCTGGATTTGAGATCTATTTCTACTGTTCATTGTGCTGGTTTATTGAAGTGTTACATTGAAATTTTTAAAATCACTTACAGGAATTCTTCTTCTCTTAACCTATGTGTCTTCCAATTCCTTTTTTTAACAGTAGCACAACCCCAATGTGGAGTAGTAGAAAGCTTCTGACTAGTTTGACTTAAAGAAAACTGGAACGTAAGAAAAGTATGATTAAAAGCATACTCCTGATTTGCTAGATGAGATCTAGGAAATCTGCCTTAGTAACACATTTCCCGGACAAATTGTGTTTTACCTGTTTTAAAGGCTAGTGAAGACAAGATAGCAGCTGAAACCTGATTGTGATGGTCTCCTTTAGGTGGACATCAGCCTCAGAATCAGGGACTTCGACAAACTAAGGAGTTGTTCTACTTTATTTCTGGACCCCAGTATTCACCAGGCTTCTTAGATTCACACATTTTTGGGGATGAGCAGAAGTGCATGACTGCCTAGGAGCTTTACACTCTAATCTGTACTCTAGGGGGACCAACTCACTAAAAGTTGGACTTTGTCCTCAGGAAAAAAGTAGTCAACTGTGAAATGTAAATGAAACTGTAATGGAATTGTGTAATCATAGGTAGACAAGAAAAAAGCTATTGCTGGAAGTAAAAAGTGAGAAGAATGTGTATCCACATTCTTGGGCAACTCACACAGCCATTAAATAACTATAAGTGTGTATATACATTTGCAACTATGTAAAAGCAAGTTACATAATGTGAATAAATTACATATGTGGAAGTAGTGTCAATAACCCATCATAACCACAATTAGTAATCAAATGCATGTTTTTGAAAAAATATAAAAAAAAATCCTGGGAAACACTGGAATAATAATTGAAGCAATAAGAACAAAATTACAAATAACAACACAGGATGAGATGTCAAGTAATGAAGGGGGAAAAAAATATTTTCTGTTTTCAAATCCCAACTAGAACAAAAGTTAATCAGGAGAAGCTTGTCTGTACTCCAGTAGTTTGGTTTTTATCCACATACAAGCATACAAACAAACACAAAACCAGTAATTTTAAATTATAATTAAATTATTCAGAAGCAGATTTGGGTAATTAAACCTACAACACATAGACAAACATGCCAATTACAGTAATGCACCAGATGATAAAGTTAACAACCTTATAGGTGACAAATTGTTTCAGAACATAAAAAAAAACCCAGATGCCTCTATCAGTAGTCTCAAATCTAAAGGTATAAGTTACTTTAGCGACTTTTCTTCTTCAAGACACTGTCCATGTTTGTTTTATAGGTAGCCCTGTGCCAGGATTGCTAGGAGGGTATTTTTACCTTGACATTATCTATAGGACTGTGCTCCTAATTTCATTAATTGTGTGTATCACACAAAATTGCAAAGTAGCAGAGTATTATTCTATATCAGTTCCTCTCAATTTCATGTTCCTCTCAATTTCATATTCCTCTCAGTTACAGGGGTAAAAGAAGAAATTGTCAATGTATATTGAGACAACATATCAAAGAACAGTTACATTACGATAGCCAGCCAGGTTTTTCTTTTTCCTTCAAAAGATTTCCTATGTCCTTTATCCTGTCGATAACTGCAGAAAAGCTTTACTGTAGAATACTTGCTGGAGTGAGTCATTAGTTAAGTAAAGACTGCAGCATAGCTCTTCCAAATGCAATTACTGTGTATAGAAGGATGGGAAACAGTACTCTTATGTCAAAAGAGACTGAAGTGTCTAATCTGCAGATATCAACTACTAGCACATTTGACAGGGAAGCTATCATTGATATTTGAGTGCTTTTGAGGAATCTGTTACAGGAAATGAGATTTCTTTATGGATGACCCCACTACCTTTCTTCAATCTGGAGGAAAGAAGGCTCTGGGGAGACCTTCTAGTGGTCTTTCAGCCCTCTTCTAAAGGGGGCTTATAAGAAAGATGGGGAGAAACTCATTAGCAGGGCCTATAGTGATAGGACAAGAGCTAATGGTTTTAAAAGAGAAGGAAGCAGATTCAGACTTGAGTGATATAAGAAAGAAATTTTTTACAGTGAGGGTGGAACACTGGAACAGGTTGCCCAGAGATGCCCCATCCCTAGAACCATTCAACGCCAAGTTGGATGGGGGTCTGAGCAACCTGATCTAGTGGAAGATGCCCCTGCTTTTTGCAGGGGGGGTGCACTAGATGACCTTTGAAGGTCTCTTCCAACACAAACCATTCTATGATTCTATGAAATTCTCTGTGAGGAGATTGGCAGTCCCAGTGTTTTGACAATTGTTATAAAGAGGTAGAGTGAAGGGATCTTCCTGAAAAGCAACATCATGTCAATGTAAACAGAGAATTCACCTCAGGTAGCTGGGGTGTGGGGAGTTGCTTACACAAGAGAAGCGCAGCTTTAAGAAAAAAAAAAAAAAAAAGTTTCATGTTCCCAGATGGGGGAAATTGACACCACCTTGGGTAATGATGATGTCTGTTCTTTAAACAGTGCAAAGAGAGTCAGTCCTAAGATCCTGAATCTTCTCCAAACTTTTTAATTGTTAACAGTAAATCTGTTTTCATCAAACAGTAGCAAGTAGATGGCTGTAAGCACAAACTGGTTCTAGGTAGAAGTGAGAGATCCAACTGGAGGGCACATTCAGAAATGGAGTAATGACACAAAGGGAAGCGCCAGGTAGAGTCTTCAAAGCTCTGTGATGAGCTGGAGTAATACCGCATAACCACTTGAGGTGGGTGGCTGAGATAAACATTAAAATCATTCTAATTGAAAAGTCAGTAGAGTGAAGGGTTGACACTGGGAAATAAGATTTACAAGGACATTTGTTTATAGACCTGGTGGTGACTTTTTGCTGTGAAAAGGACTGCCCTTGTTGAAGAAGAAGGGATGCTGCCATATTCTGAGAGCCAGTCAACATCCAGGCACTCAGATAAAGACCTTGAAGTTCAGAGGAAGACCATCTACCTGCACAGCATGGAGAGAAAGCCAGTGAAAATAATGATATTGCAGTCTCTATGGGACTCAAAATTCTTGGATTAAACCTACCAGGGTCATAATGTTAGGCTAACCACATCTCCCAAGCTCTGCTTTTGCCTTACCTGGAAAATAACTCTTCAAAGGAGAAGAAATGGTGAAAAGGCACAAATGGTTCTCTGACAAGGAGAATTTCAGAACACGTTTTTTCAGATATGAACTCTGGAGGGAGGACTTAAAATTATTTACTTGGATGGAGAAGGGTGAAGGGCAATACCTTTGAAAACCATTGCTTTTTTTCAACAACAGCTGAAACTGAGTATTATTTCTGTGATACGAATCAGTATGTTAACGTTTAGTTTATAAATTAAACGCAATTGAATTTGAAGGGCTTTCATCCTGAATCTGATTAAAAGAATAACAAAAGTATATATTACCATATGCCCTAGAAGGACAAACAAATCTTTCAAATCTTTCTTGATACATAAAGGTTGATGTCTATACATCATGTAAATGAGTTTGGTCAGTGCAAAAATGAAAATGAGGAAGAAATAATCAAGAAACTATTGAATCCAGTAATGTACTTATGTGCCGCTGAGTTGAGACTAGATTTAACTTCTGAATGCACACTCTAAAGCCAGCAGATTTCAGAACAAGTAGTTTCTTTTCACTTGTTTGAGAAAGAAGTAGTCTTTGTGTGAACTCCTCTTCAAGGTAAGAGGCTATCATCACCCCTAATGTCTAAGATGCCATGGCAACAAGAAATGGGAGCTCTGTAAACATTCTCAAGAAAATCACATGAAAGCTGCTTGAACTGAAAGGCACTGAGTGTCTTTCCCGCTCAGTTTCACTCAGCTGCTCAGTAAAGTTTCTTTCCTTATATTTGTCTTAGTTGCATTATAGATATATTTAGTCTACTACATTCTCAGAGGTTGAATTTTCTTCATAGATTGAGTTAAAAGAGTTAGTTAAATATATTGTTTTTTATAAACTTTAGATATGTGCCAGTTTTCTATGCATAATATATAAACGGCTTCCTTGATCATTTAGAAAGTGAGGTCTTGTACATGGATTTAGTGTCAGATGCCTTTCAGCTATAAAATCCTTAGCTATCTTGAGCTATAAAATCTTGAGCTTTAATTTATAAATTTATTCAAAGCTGAACATAAGAACAAAAAGGAAATGTTGAGCTCTCGGTACATAAATTTCCTTTCTAAATGAATTACAGACTTATCATGTAAACATATAATTGGATATGTATCTCTGAATTATGTTTGGGAGAGTATACAGGCATATCTGTATCTGGCACAGTAAGTCCTATAAATTAATGGTTAATTCAATGGCTGATACTACATTGAACTAATTATTGATACTTTGGTAATCTTTGCAACTTTGCAATATGTCATACACATTATGGGGCCAATTAAGTGAGCATTTTCAAGATATCAAGTATGAATCTCTTATTAATGTACATTATGTAGAAAAGGCTTTCTAAAATATAAAAATATTAAAAAAAAAAAACCAAAACATACATGACAACTATATAGTCTCTTTTCTTCAGTGCAAAGTAAGAGTATTCCTGCAGATCAATATAAATTTATGATATCTTAACTGAACTAAATATGTTTGAATGTAACACAGAGAAGCCCACCAGAAACAGAGAAACATTAAAAACAAACAAAAAAAAACAAAACCAGCTCACCCTAAACAAGCCATTACATGCAAATATCCCAAATTTTCCAAGACCTATAATTTCTTGAAGATTCCATTAATCAAAAAGATAGATGAGCAATAATGGTTCAAATTTTATTCACATGAATAAAATTAGGCAGTAAATAGAGCACATATTCAAACATGAAAATTAATAACATAAAACAAAAACTTCCATTTTATGAAGTAAGGTTTACAAGATGGTAATTTTATATAAAATCAGCAACACAAACTATATAGGTTATAATTCTAGCACAATTCTTAGTATATATGGAAGTTCATAATAATTATTAAATTTTTTAAAGAATATAAACTTAACTATATTGATTTAATTTTCTCTTATTCCAACAAATATCTCTAACTTTGTATATAAAAATTATAACTAATTAATCTGATAACAGACACAAATAACTTTCTAAATAATAATACTTAAAAGGTAGCAAAGAATATGTAGGAAAAAAAAAGAAAGCTTACATGAAATGAACACATACTAGCTTTTGTTTCCTCACATTATTAAAGTATGTCTAAAGATTGGCAGATTATACAGTTAGTGCATGTTGTCAACTTTAAGTCAATTCTTCATGATTTAGAGATGTCAGTAAAGACTGTTTTCTTCTTTTTCCAGAGCTGCCACTACTGTTAGCATACATATTCACCAATACTATACTAAATACATTTAAGTACATGTATGCTCCTTCCTAATGCAATGGTTATTTGGCATTTTCAGAATTTAACTAGAGGAGTAGCAACAGGCATTTCTTACTCCAACAAACTGGCCCATATAAAAGTGGACTGCTGAGATCCCTCTTACACACCACCTACCACAAGGAAAGGTTTTTGTATTCTGGTATTTGCAAGGCTTGGTTATGAGAACAGGTCTAGAATTTATCTGAACTTTTAGTCAACAACAAATTAAAAGTGGTTGTAATTTTGTCCCCACTTTGGGTAAACTGCAGCATGATACTACAAAGGCAAGTTCTGGTTATTTGGTACAAAGATCCTCCTTGAGAGGACCTCAAAGGTCCAAAGAATTCACTAAATGCTTTTCTCAGAAAATACAATTGATTTCAAGATTGAAATTTTATACTTTCAAGCCCTAATTAATGAATCTTTGTCTAGAAAGCCCATCTAAAAACACCATCTTTCTATGTATACTGTAGGCAGTACAAATTAACTTTTCAGAGATTAGATTAGCTCAGAAATGGAAAAATAACAGCACACAGGTATGTAGCAATGGGAATTCAAAGTAGGTCCTGCAAATCATAAGTGCAGGCAAAGGTGGTATGTGCTAGATTACAGAAGTATTATAGCTCTGGAACCGACCGGGCAAAAGGCTTTATACATGCACTAGCAAGGTGTATGATAAAGGAGCAATAAAGATGTTGAGGGGAGACAATAGGAGCTAGCAGGCCAACTGGGACACTTTTGTCAATGACTGATTTTGCATAAACAAACAAACAAACAAATACATAAATAGAAGTAATCCCTCTATTTAGGGATTATCTCTGCAAAATAGATACCTAAATGTACGCAACGACACTATAATCAAATTTAGATGTCTGAATCTAAATCTGAATCTGAATCTGAATCTCATCCACTATAAAACACCTGCAGACTGAGAACCCCTGCTCGCAATCCATAGTCCTGAAATTTCTAGTACATGATAGCTGGTGATGGACACATAGCTCTCCTCTGGGGAGTTAGATAGTGAATTTGTAACCTCTCACTTCAATACCACTTAGTGTCTTCCAGTAATTTGTCATAATATCTAGTCATCTTACAGTCCTCTAGGACTGCATTTGGGGTTTGGGGGGTTATTTTTTGAGTTTCTGCAGGTTTTTTTTTTTAAGTATTTTTTCCTTTCTACATTTTCTTTATGTTTTTTAAGATGTCAGATACAGAATCATATTTTTAAGCCCTCTCATTGTACTTTGTTATGACTTCATAGAAATTAATAATATTCATAGATTTTTTTATTAGGTAGACACAATTTTCTTCCTAAAAGACTTACCTTTCTGCTGTCAGTCCTCAAAATGTATGTGATTCACTTAGAAAATTCTTTATATTAATATGATTTTTATTCATTCCATTATGTTTCTTATAAATGTTATATGTTGACTGCATTAGATTCAGCTACTTAAGGAAATTTTAAAATGAGCAACAGTTAAGCAACATGCAGTAGCAAGAGTTTTTATTTTCCTTTTTAAGTACACATGGATATAGCTTAACAATACCTTGATAAAGCTAATGGACAACATATTACTTATTAAGAACTGTAATATTGTGCAATTAACAGTCATCTTTTCTTCAGGAACAGAGAAATAAGGAGCTAATTTTCCATTCACACATATAGACAGCTACAGAATAAATGAACACTTAAAAATTAGCAAAAATAAAATACTAGGTTCAAAGTGGGTATGTGAATATTATTCTGCTGAAATTTGTGCTCTGAAGGACCTAAGTCTCTGCTCCCTGAAGAAGGGAAGGCTTGGGGAAGGTGCTTATTGCAGTATTTCAGTATCGAAAGGGTGGCTACAAAGAGGACAGAGGCTCTCTCTTCACAAAGAGCCACATGGAGGAGAGAAGGGGTAACAGGTAAAAGTTGCTCTCAATATAAAAAATAAATTTCTAACACTGAAAACAATCAGTTACTGGAACAACCTTCCAGGCATGTGGTAGAGTCTTCAAAACTGTAGTTTTCAAGATGTAATTGGACAGGGTGCTAGACAATCTCCTCTAGGCTCCCTTTCCCACTAAAGGTTGGACTAGTTGATCTGTCATGGTCCCTTCCAACCTGGGCTATTCTGTGACTCTGTGATTCTGTGATATAGGATGCTGTGTACTTGGTTAGCCAACATTCATAGAAAAACAGTGCTAAGAAGCCAGTGATACTTCAAAGATTAAGCAAGCTGAAAATAGCCTAACACTTAAATCTAGAATTTCCAAGTGAATGGCAAACTGCATATGATTTTGCTTTCTCTCTCATCTGTAACTTTCTTTTGTAATGGGTTAAATCAGCTCAGGTTTTTAAAATAAAATTAGAATAATTTACTTTTTTCCTTAAAAACTATATAAGTGTATCCTACATGTATATACAATATATAGGTGATATTATTTTATTCAGATATAGAGAAACGTCCCTTTAAAACAAACAAGCAAAAAAAAGGCGAAGCTGAGTTTCTCCCTTAATGAAATAAAATAATATTTAAAACAAGAACTCTCTTAAGGAAATCCATTTAGAGGTGTGTGGAACTATTTGTCATTTCAGAAACATCATATCAATAGTAGCTGATCAGATTTGTTTGACATGGTGGTGATAAAACTATCTCACAAATCAAATAAAGCAACTAAAAATTTTGTAAAATCCAGTCCCAGAGCTTGTACTTACTGATTGTTAACAACAGCACATTGATTTTAAACGTTATGGTTTAACATGTGGTAATACAGTTCAGTTTATAAACTGTAAAAAAAAAGCCAACAAAACCCAAAACAGTTTAGAGTTACAAAAATAAAAACACAATATGAAAAAATGCCCTTAAAACCAGTCAAGAGACTCTAGAAAAGACTGTTTTCAACTAAAAGCTCTAAACATTGTTTCCTTACCCTGAAAGATAAAGTATGAAATTTAAATCTTAATTATGGCAAACATACAGTTCAATAGCTGTGTTTTATCTCACAAGTCACTTTGATCTTATTTTCTATCACAATTCTAACTATTCCTCTTTCTTATTTTTGTTCTCTAAGACACATGCATTACTTATATATTACTTATATATTGCACTGCCTTTAAAGTTTGTAGAGCTTGGGGATCAGTCCTTTCAACCCAAGCGCTTTGTTCTGTGCCCAGTATTCTGACCCATGCCATGTGTCATTAACGATTTGATGAATGAAATGAAAGCATGTGACCACCTACCCACACACCTTGGCAGAGGTGCACTCCATACACGCCGACCACCTCCCAGGCAGGTAAGTTTATTTGCACCTTCTAGGCGATATCCAGGGAAACAAGAAAAGATCAAGGAATCTCCAACACCAAAATGAAAACCGATTCGCCTACTGAAGGCAGGAACACCAGGATCATCACATGGCTCCAGATCATATTCTGCAGATAATATAACATAATATATAAATACATGGGACAAGTCGTCCACATCGGAAATAAAAACAGCTTACAAAATTAGTTGCATTGTGTCAGTATGGAACACTTGGAAAAGATGTATTTCAGAGTTACGTTCTCGACTAAAATGCAGTACTGTTTCTATGTGTCTGTTATGGCTCTATATACAGCAATTATGTATCTACTGTGCCCCACCCACACTACATTTATTTTCTTAATTTCAAGGGCTATAATCAGCTTGTACTCTAAGCCGTTTACTATAATTTTGTTTAGTTACATCCTTTGTACATAACTCTTGGTTCATTTCATCTGAACTCCCAAACAGCTTTAGAAGTGAGACTTACAGTTAAAAAAAAAAATCATTATGTAATGAGGAAAGTCTAACAAAAAGTCAAACAAAGGATAACAAACAAATGTGTGATATGACCACATTTTCAAAAATCGTGTTTGTTTCATAAGGAAAGCTACACTCTTAAACAGGCAATCTCTATTTGCATGCCTTCTAGAAACCCATTTCGAAATCCATTTTCTGTTCCAAAATGAGTCTTCAATTTAGACTCATCTATGACTCTGAGTTAGCACACTATTGCTTTTTTACAGTTTCTGTACTTCCTTTAGTAAAACAGTACCAGATAACTTCTTTCTTCTGAAGCAGTACCTTCTATCTTTGTAATTTTTTTCCCCTTAATTTCCTTCCAAACTTTTTTTTTTCACAATCTTGATGGTTCTTTTCCTTAAAAAACTCACATCAACAACATCCTTCTCAATCTGTTAGACACCTTTATAAACTTTAGCCAGTTTTCTACAATAGATGCTATGCAATTGCTATTGAGTTGTTTTACTGGTACTTCATAATGTTTATCTGGAAACAGTTTCTGGATATTTAGCAAAATGGAATTTCTTACCTGAAAATGTTATGTTGAAGCCTTCATAAGAAATTGAAAAATCAGATATAAATCGAAGCTGTGCAGTAAAATTTCCAAAGAGGCCAGCTTTTATTGTAGAGGGTAAGACTGAGCCAGTTAACCTGGCTACTGGTTCTGTGAAGCTGCCATCTTCAGCGATGAGCAAATAATCATGAGAGCTCTCAAGGTGAAAGGTGTGAAAAACCAGCTGTACACCTTTAAAAACATTAAGGAGGAAAAGAAAAGTATTTAATAGGAAGTTATTTGTTTCCTTTATACACAGGTGACACAGAAAGTAAACCTTACTTTCTTACTTATATGGAAAGATTTTTAGAAAAAGTGGAATCTAATATGCAATCAAAACCTGAAATTCAGAGAATAGAACTTGCAGAATGGCTCTATCAATCAATAAGTGCACTGCGGATGTTTTTTTAGCTTACTGTAAATCAATAGCTCCCATAAGAGAATTGATGGTTTTCAGTGTTATTTGTATACAGCACTCTGAAAATATAAATTTGTATTATATAGATTGTATTCAAGTTCCTGTATTTCTCTTTTATTTACAATCCCTACTATGATCTCATTATTAAACTAGGAGATATATATTTCCTCTAGCACAATTCTGTTTTTTACTCTAAACTTCAAGGAAGTGTCCATACACAAGGATAAAGCAGACTGTTTTATATATAGTCTTCCATATATAAAAATTCATATTTTCTGGGATCAGTCTTTTACTCAAGTCATGACTGTTTTTTCAGTTGCCAACTTCCAGTTCAGGAATGTGTTAAATTTTTAATTACAATTACAATTTTCAAATACAATTTTTTATTATGGGGAACAACATTCTTCGTAGAAAGTCTTCTCATATATTTTACATTTAAAATGTCATATGAGTTTTAAATAAAAATCCAGTCAGTAAGAAGACTTTAAACAGTAGAAACTTCAAATATACTTCTCAGACTACCACACATAAGAAAGACTTTTCTTGTCATAGAAAGGAGACTAAGGAATATTTTTATTAGGTTTTGATTCAGTGGTGTGGAACACATCATTAGGACTTCCTAGGCTTTTTTTTTCCTTAGTTCTTTTACACATTTCCCTAATGGGTAAGTTGCCAATTTTAACTGTGCATACAATGTTACTCTACTGTATATATAATGTAACATTATATAATTTTTGAGACTAATAACTTCAGTCTGAAATCTAAGTTTACTAATACAAAGATCAAACCTGCTTCTTCGTACTTAATAATGCAAAGTAAACACAAACTAGAAACAACATATTTGAAGATATTTCTTTTAGGAAGTTAAATTTCTTCCTCAAAAGAATGACAAAAAGCACTGATTTAACTCAATTCATAACAAGCATTTTATTATGTTTGGTGTTTGAATTTTTTAAACATAGACATTACATACACATATGCAATTCATATTACATTCTTACCTTTGCCATGTGACACTTCAATAGTCCAAGTGCAGTTTAAAGAGTTTGGATAAAAATCAGGAAAACCTGGAGAAAGAACTGTCCCACTCTTCCCGTGAATATATCCACCACATAAAGCTTAACAAGAGGAAGAATAAAAAGGGGGTAGGGGGAAAAACAACAGAAGTCATACAGAAGTCCTAGGTTTAATATTTAAAAAAATCTAGTTCATTTTTTGAACTACTATTAAAGCTAAAAATTGGATCAAGCATTAAAACAAGAAGTTAATTTATTTAAAGCCATGGAATTCACATTTTACAACAAATAGTCTATTCTTAAATTAGCCCTTGAAAGGGAATTTCTTTTTCATCTAAAGCCTCTCCTATTAGCTAACAGAATACAAAAATATACAAAATTTTGTTCCAGAATATTGCAAGAATTAATTCCTATTGTACTAGTATTTAAGAATTAAGACTAAACTTTTTTTTTTTTGGTGAACCAACAAAAAACTTAAATACCTTGCAGATACTTTTCTTGCACTATATGTTTAGAATGGTATAGATTTAATTTAATTTTTATCAAATGAAAATATTCAAGAAACAAAATGTATTTTTTTTTAATAATATAAAATGTTGTCTGTATTTGATTTCTTCTGTGATGTTCAGGAAAAAAAAATGTATTCACCTCTCTTTCAAAGATATAGCTTGTCCCATTGTAAGTAATTTATTTGGAACTGAGTTTTTTGAAAGACACAAAAAATATGCAGGAATACATTTTACACATAATAGTATTTGCTAAACTAGGCTGCTTAAATTTGCATGGCAAATTAATTGAAGTTTAAGATTTGCATGCTGAATTGCTCACTGATCTTATAAATACAGAATGGCTGTGCTTTTCACTCATCTGTTGCTGTCCAGCTTTTTATGTTTGGATTTTTTTTTTTTTTAATTTTAATAAACTAAATGTTTAAAAATAAAACAACAAAGCATTAAGATATTTTTAGTCTTCTTCCTCACATGGAGGGATATATTTTACCATAAACTAGATGTCAAATATACATGACAAAATGTTCAATAAACCTGCCGTAATTGTATGTAAGTATATATATATAAATAAATATATACATACAAATCTGCTGTCATTATAGCTAAAGTTCTTTTTTTTTTTTCAATTCTTATTAGACTAATGTGTTTGTTGACATTTTAAATGTTTTTTGATTTTTTTATTATATATATTTATAAATAAGTAGAAGGAAAGGAAATGTTTCTAGTCTGGTTTTGCCTGCAAATGTGTATTTCTACACATAAGCATGAATGAGAATACGCACGGCTAAAACCACAGTAAATATATAGTTGATAGCATTCCTAATAATAAAAAAAACCCCATGATTACAGATATCAGGTTCCTAATACCAGAAATGAACAGTAGTATACATTAATCAAAAATGCCTCTTATTCTGTAAATATCACAAAAAGAAGAAAAATATTTGACTATGCAACACTCTTTAAAGTAGATACTAAATAATTTACACATAATTTACATAATTATAAGTTTAAAATTTTAAATATGCAAATTATCTGGTTTTATTTAACTCTCACTAAAAAATATTTTCATGTTCCACCTTGAGAGAATAGTATTTTGAGAATGACACATTACTTAAAGGGAACTTCAGCCACTGTGTCTCTATACACAGTTCTTTTTCTTCTTTGCTAGCATGAAACAGACCAACATGCGTTTTTCCCTTAGGGATTTAATCTGCTGATTTAATTTCTGAATTTGCAATTTTGAGAATATCAGTAGTCTGCAGGTGACTGCAAAATGCTAATTTCAACCTCAGTTAAATCTGTCACATTCCAAAAATTTGTACAAAAGGCAAGCACACTAACACAATGATTACCTAAAAGAGTGTGAGTTTTATTTTGTCTTTTTAGACTGCTTAATTCAATGTAGTTGAATATGTGAGGAAAAAAGGAGAAACTGAATGTCACCCTTGTATGTTGCTTCACTAGAGGCCCTACTCCAGAAAGGCTTGAAATTTTCTATTATACACTTACGCTGAAAGTAGGTGATGGATCTGGGAAATAAGGACTCTCTTTCAATGAGTGAAAATTAACTAGATATTTCTGTAGTTCAACATTCATATGCAAACAAAAGAGTTGAATATTGGTGTTTTAACTCAAAGATATATTCACAATTTTTAGTACAAAATAAATTGAAAAAGAAAAATCTAAGATTCTTATGAAATTGTCTTCAACCCATTGCAGCAAAATAAACAAGCAAAAGAAACACATAAACAGAAACACATTCTTCAATGGAAGAATACTAAAAATGCTCATTTACTCATTTTAAAATTACAGGTTATAGGAAGATTTGTGACACTTCAAATTTCATCAACTGTATCAACAGTCTAAAATTTGATTACGAAATGCATTTGAAAACAATAATTTGCTTCTGTTCTTCCAAAGGAAGAACAAATTGTAATCCTTATGAGGTGAGTGAGTTTGAATGTCAGATTAGTTTGCTTTGTAATGATTAAGGGCTTTTAACTATATAATAATCTTTCGGTAGCTTATATGTTTTGTGCATGGGGACAGAATGCCATAGTGAGAATTAGAAGCCTGAGTGACAGTAAGTGCTCAGATTTAACAAAACAGTCTAAAATGGAGTTAGAAACTAAAATACATTGCTGAATCAAAATCTAAGTTTTGCCTTTGACATTCCATTCAGGTCCAACCTTGGACCTGAAAAGGGAGTCAGAAATTTACTAATGTAAGTAATCCACTAAAGCAAGAGCCTTTGTTGGTATGAGTTTGAGTCTTCTCCCCTCACACATTGATCTTTCTTTACTACCTTGGAACAGTTATATCTTAACAAGAAAGAAGACAAGCATGCTTTTAAAGGAAATAATCTAACAACGAACAGGGAAAAAATAGGAACTCTTAGCAGGAAGTTTAATGAAATAAGCTTATTAAGAATTTTCAGATATGATGGCTTCTATCTCTATCAAAATACTTAGCTACATTTGAATTTTATTTTCTCTGATTTCTATCAGAGGGATTTTATAGCAACTACGCAAGCATTCCATGAAAAAAAAAAATTGAGTTGATTCTGTAGTTCATAGAAAAAGAACTTAGAAAAAAATCCTATGATAAAAGCACAGAAAATTTGCTAGAGTTGTTCATATTAAAAAAAAAAATGTTTAATGAAAGCTTTAGGTAGTTCATATTACACACCCTCCAAAACAATCAATGAACAAAGCAAAAGTTCAAAAAAAAAAATGTCAAGAAAATTAGTTATATTGCCTGATCATGATCTATTTTGGTATTGAGTATCCTAAATTTTGAGCAATCATTTTGGTATTCAGTATTCTAAGTTTAAAACACAAGTTGGGTTTATTAACTTTGCTTCAAAAATATTACTCATATGGCATCATTTTAATGCACAGTTGAATGTGGCACCCTCTGAGAATTCTGATTTTACTTTTGGTGAATATATATCTGTAAATTTCGCTGTACATTTCAGTACTTGACCAAAAGTTGAAATCAAGATGTAAAGTATAGATTTTATTAACTGCAAAATAATTTTTTAAAAGTATGGATCTTGGCATACTTGAAGAGAGGTAGTAGCAATGATAAACTTAATTAGTTTTAGAAAACAGGAGATTAAATTTCTTGAACTTTTAAGATGCCATCTGAAGAACTTGACACTTACCATCACAGCTGGGTAATGCATGATTCCACTGATGGTTTCTGTCACATATGAGTGGTTCTTCATCACTCAGTGTATATCCTGGATCACAGCTAAAAGTTACTGTAGAGCGGATATTGAAGTTGTTACCATGGCGATGGCCATTCACGGGAATCCCTGGGTCGAGGCAGGAATCTGATTCCAGAGTAACACCTGAAAAATACAGATTTATTTTTTTTATTTCCTTTTTTTCAGATAGGAAACAGAAAAAATCTCAAACAAAACACAAAATGATTAAGACAGGAGGAAGAAAGAGCCCCCAAAAGATACTTGTTAGCATTGCCTGATAACTGCAGTGTAATATAAAACACTTTCTCTAGCTGTTGTCATTGACTCAGAGTAGTTTTTCAATTTTCAGTCTCATAGAACAAAGAAGCCCAAATGAAGTAGGAAAAGATCGGAACTTTAACATTTGAAACTATAGGAAGTTCAAAGAAACTTACGAACTTACTAAAGTTCAAAGTACGAATATACATTTTGCTACTATATAAGTGATATCTGATTATTTCACTTAATCTATTCAATTTTGGATCCTATGGGACAATTCACCTTTACTCTGTCATAGTAATGATTATTTGACAGCAAAAAGCGGTGTCAAAAAAACTGCAACTGATGAACTCAGAAACTACTTATTAATTCCTACAAATACTACCTCTGTATCAAAAACATAAAGGCATTAAACATAGATACAGTTGTCTGTATCTATGCCTTTAGTAATTATGTCATAGCAGAGATTGAACAGTGTTTGGTAAATAAACCTGGAGCTATACATTGAACAAGGAAAAAAACCCCAAAATTATCAAATGGAGTCTCATAAACCAAGCATTATCCGTTATGCTTATAGTGATAGCAAACAGTTGTGAAATTTGATCATGTAACGAGCTATAATGGATACACACAAGGGAAACAAAATCTCTCTATTGGGATGAAGGAAACTTATTTTATTTTCTGTTACTATGTGCGGTGGGTTGACCTTGGCTGGCTGCCACTCCCCTACCCAGCTGCTCTCTCACTCTCCCCCCTCAACAGTATAGGGAGAGAAAATAAGATAGAAAAGTTCCAAAAGCTTATGGGCTCAGATAAAGACAGGGAAGATTACTTACCAATTACCATTACAGTCAAAAGAAACTGAGGAAAATTAATTTAATTTATTGCCAAATAAAAATAGAGTAGGATGGTGAGAAAGAAGACAAAAGCTAAACCACCCCCCCCACACACACACATCCCCTTCTTCCCAGGCTCAACTTCACTCTTCATTCCCAAATCCTCTATCTGCCCTGCTCTCCCCAAGCGGCGTGGCAGAGACGGGAAATGGAGGTTGTGGTCCACTCTATTGCTCCATTCTCCTCACACTTTTCCCTTGCCTTTAGCAACCCACATGTTGCACTCCTTTAGGATAAACGTTCTCCTGCGTGGGCCTGCACAGGCTGCAACTTCATTCAGGGAACGTCCATCTGCTGTGGCAGGGCCCGCCATGGGTTGTAGTGTGGAAACCTGTTCCACTATGGTCTCCTCCATGGGCTGCAGGGAAATATCTGACTGGAGCTCCTCCTTCTTCTCTGACCTTGGCATTTGTATGATTGTTTCTCACATTTTCTCACTCCTTACTCACATATGTAGCATGTATATGTGTAGGACCTGTTGGAGAAGGTCCAGAGCAGGGCCACAAAGATGATCAGAGGACTGGAGCAATTCTCCTATGAGGACAGGCTGAGAGAATTGGGGCTGTTCAGCCTTGAGAAGAGGAGGGTCCAGGGAGACCTGATAGTGGTCTTCCAGTACCTCAAGGGGGCCTACCAGGAAAGACAGGGAGAAACTCTTCAGCAGGACCTGCTGCAATAGGATGAGGGGTAATGGTTTCAAAATAGAGGGAGATAGATTTAGATTAGGTGTTAGGAAAATTTTTTTTACACTGAGGGTGGTAGAACACTGGAACAGGTTGCCCAGGGAGGTGGTGGGATGCCTCATCCCTGGAAACATTCAAGGCCAGGTTGGATGGAGCTCTGAGCAACCTGATCTATTTGAAGATGTCCCTGCTCCTTGCAGGGGCGTTGGACTAGATCAACCTGTTGTTGTTAGCGATATTAGATGCTTCATTGATTATTAAAATGCATATTTTGCAAACACTTAGAATTATAAGTGATTTTTAGAAACTAGTTTAATCATTAGATTCCATTAGATCTCTAAAAAGAAAATTGATTTGTTACTGTAATGCATGAAGCATACAACAGCTATATAGTCTTATATATTACATACTCATGTATATTATACACCTCTACTTTGCCCTTCCATAGTTAAAATAATTTTTAAAGTGGAATATTTAAGTGCAAGATTGCTAAGAGGTTGTCTAAAGAATGCTCATTGCACAAAATAGATGAAGAAAATAAGTCTGGTAAGAAAAACAGGAAGTACAACATGGCTGTGTGCCATAAGCAGTATGTTACCCATATGTGCTAGCTATGGAGCAGTTGCTGTGTTATTCAATGCATCTCAAAAATATTTTGGACAATGAAAATGTTTAGCCTGGAAACTAGAGTGCTATTCTTTGCCATCAGTATAGAATCATCCAGAGCATCAATAAGGTAGGTGACAAAAGCGGTTTTCTGGACAGTGAGAGACGAATATCACCTAATAAAAAAGCTGTTCATATAGCTAGGCTTATTCTAACAATTAAGGGAGAATAATGTAAACTATCTTTACTTTGAAAAAATAATTATTTTTTAGAAAAAGAAATAGAATAGATCCTTGCTTGTCAGAATGTGATTCCAAGAATTAGAAACAAAGGCCATACAATTAAATTAGGAGAGGGTCTATTCTCTGGCACCAATTTCAAAGCGTGACTCAGCTAATGTTCATAGAGATAAAATCTTGCCCACCTTGATGCCTTTGGGAACAGTCTCTGGCTGAAGTTACTCCTAGAAGTATGTCCAGGTACTGTATGGGAAGAAGCTAACTGGCATGGGTCAAAATCATACAAGGGATTGTGTTTAAGCTGCATGAATGACTGCAAGGCTGGACTCAAGACTCCAGAATTTCTAACTTACTGGATCAGATATTATTTAAGTGGCCAGAAATGCTACCCCTGTAATTTTACAAGGGTAAATTAGCCACAAAGAACCGCAAACCTTCTTACACACATAGTCTTGGTGTTCTTCCAGTGGTCCTTAGAAGTATAACAGTGAGTGACTCCATTTGAGGAATGGAGTCACTCATTTGAGGACTCCAGTTTGCTATCACAATACTGACACTAAAACAACATTACATTAATGGAATCTGTGGCTAGAAGTATTTCTATTAGATTTCTTTACAGAAAGAGATTAAGATTGCACAATCGACTTGACAGAAGGAGGAGCTGCAAAAAAACCCGCCCAAAACAGATAACTAGGGAAGTTGAGAGATCAGGGAGATGTAAGTGAGGCATGAGGCATGATGGTCAAAAGAATATACATGAACTATTCTTGATGAAACTAAATATTTTGTCAGTAGTTTTGTTTAAAGAATATTATAGGCACTTTATTAATTTTTTTCTTTAGATAAGTAAGAGTTAACCTACACTATCTTGCATTAGTTATGTTTAAAGTGTAATCAAAAGGCTGAATTATAGACATGTAAGGTGGGAAATTAACAAATTACCTTCACATCTGAAGTACCTTTAATGGGTCACATTTTTAGTAAAGCTGTATTATTTTAGGTTAGATAAAAGCTGGCGTATTTTAGCTGAATAGAGTATTACTATGTCTCAGCAGCAACTCAGTATAGCTTATGCTGAGCTTTTAATTTTAAGTAAGATTAAGATCATTCTGCTTCACAGTTCAGTGATTTAATTTATAGTCAAAGTTATTACTATAATTGGAAGATTTTTAGGACACTTTCAAATAAGAGAGTTATTTGAATTTCCAAATAAAATATTCAGAATCTTTTCTTAAAAATTCTGATTGACTCCCTTTTCTTCTACAAGTGTAAGAAATTTGAAAGAAATATAAGTTCTGTTGTGATATCTCTAACATTAGCTACTTTTATAGTTAAGCCTGCACGGGCAATCAAAATATACTTTTTTTTTCTCCCCTGTTCCTGACAGACTACTCAGCACCTCCACTGGATCTTTTCACCTGGTTTTGTTCTTTTAAAACACTGATTTCATCTGCTTAGTGCTTCCGTGTTACTGGTTATTTTAAGTACCTTCCCTCTGGTGTGTGCACATTTGTCCATACAGAGCTAAGAAACAAGGAAGGATGTATGTCTGATATCCACTACAGAAATGCTTCAGGAGCTCCCAATGCTGACTAGCACGAGAAGAGAGACTGTCACAAATTGCAGTTGCATTATATGAACACACACAACACAATGCAACATAGAGACAACTTCTGTTCTGTGAGAAACCTAGCGTAAGAAGAAAACAATATGAACAGTAAGACTGACTTAAGGAGCCTTGTGGAGCAAATGCACTGACATTAAGTATGAAGCGTTTAACAAGCTTTCTCTGTACAACTTATGCTGTGAATGTGGACATAGCTATTCCAGTTGGTAACAGGTAAAAGTCTCTCTTTGTATTGATGTTTTTTTTTTCTATAGTGTGGACATTGAGGGTAAAATTCAGTTTCAGTTCAAGATGCTTCCGTTGTTGTATATATAGGCTTCTTTGCTCTTTAAGCTCCTTTCATAGTCAAAAGAGATCTGATCAATTCAGTCAGGGCAAACTAGGGAACAACTTATTCAGCAAAGTTATAGCATGCTCAGTATATAAACTGTAGGGAGTTAGCCAGAGATTGCTATGGTTCAGGGACTGGTCAGTGGGTGGTGAGCAAATGTATTCTGCATCGCTTGATTTGTATATTATTTTATCATCATTATTATTACTATTCCCTTCCTTTTCTGTTCTATTAAAATGTCTTCATCTCAACCAACAAGTTTCACTTTTTTTTCCTATTCTCTCCCCTGTACCACTGAGAGGGGGTAAATGAACAGCTGTGTTGTGTTTAGCAGTCTGCCCAGTTAAATCACAACAGAAGTGCACTAATCAAATGTAATTGTGACATTTTGTCAGGTTACCTGGAGAAATAACACTGAAAAACCAGTGTCGTGTGTGAAATAGTAAGTTTTTCAACAAAGATAAAAAGTGAATATACAAATACTGTTCTAAGTAATTTAATAATTAGATCTTGCTCTTTAAGAGTATGTAGGGCAGATATTTTATTACTGTTTTAATTTTTAACAAAACAGAAGAGGGCTTAAAATAAAACACAAAATTATATATGTCTAAGGTCTGTCTTACAAAATGTAGCAGCAACATTTAGATCCAATACAATCAGGGATAACCAGCATTTGTAGGTAACTCATGCAAAAATCTGCCTATCGTTCCTTGTCTTTACATGATTTAGCAGCTTTGCAGTTTATCATTCTATTACCTGTTCCGCCATTACCACCATATCTGAGCCAAAGCTAAAAGAAGCTATGCAGAATTTCCAAGTTTTGAAGTAGCTATGAAATATAAGTTTTCTCATTAATTCCAGATTCAATATGACAGCAAATTTGCTGCAATCAGGTTAGTTTCCACATAAGAACAATTGATAAAAACAATTTTATTTTTTAGTACAACCTCTCTAAACACATAAGCTCTCTTTATTCAGTACTTAAGTGAATGGCTTAAATCAGTGTGACTTCAGATCATTTAATATATGTAATTTTATATATCTAATTGAAAAATAAAATGCTATTATAATGATTCTGTAGTTCACAGGGAGATATTATTAGGCGTTTATTTGCATTTTTTGGATCGTCGTGGATAAGGCCCGGTTCTACTGAGTACTGCAAAAGTGTATTAAAAGTAGAGAAAGAGGAAAAGAGAGAGAGAGAAAGAGAAAGTGAGAGAGAAGGGGAGGGGTCAAACAAACAAAAAAAAAGGACAATATATTTTTATTTTATATAAAAATATATTTATATTTTATAAATTTATCTCATAAGGACAAGTTTCTAAAATTATTTTCCGTTTGGTTAAACAGCTAGGTCCAGAAGTATTCTGAATAACATACAAGAACTCATGAAGAAAAAAATGTCAAATTAATTAGCAGTTTTAGAAGTATCTGTCAGTACAGCATAGAGTAAACATTATTTGTTCTTATACAAATATAATTACCGAAGTTTATTTGTTCACATTCATTTGCTCTTTTTCAAATTGAAAGTTATTTTCAGAACTAAATAAAAACTATCAGAGAAATATCAGACTTACTCTCATAGTGAATTAGGAAACCAATGCTGGAACGACTGTTGTCTGTACTGAACAGCAGATACATGTAATTTCCAGTACTGATAAGGAACTGGGGTGCTTGTGTTCCATGGTATTCTCCTATTAATGGTGATGAGTTAGCTGGCCCATCTCTGACTTCCAAAGTATCATAATTAACTTCAGTCTGAAATCTGAAAAGGAATGTGCAAGTCAGCTGGTAGGTAGAGGAATGGTGTTATTTTCTTTAACTGTTAGAAATGCAACCCACGTGTAACTGATCAAAATATCATATATATGAAAATTTGCATACCTACAGATCCATTGATGTATTACTGAGGACAAAAATTAAATAAGGTTTTACACATCCTTTTCCTTGCTTTATTGTGTCTGGTATCATATAAAATTCATAAAGGATGTACTATATTTCAGATCAATCATATGACTGGGCTTCAGAAAGACCTTTAGTGAGAAATCTGAGTAAAAAAATGCTAATTGTCTCAAATAAAACTGCATTATGAAGATCCAAGAAATTTATTGCCCTCAGGCTAAATAATAGTTGGACATCCTAGGAATGTCTCCAATAATATTTCACTATTTCATCACAATAATTTAACTATTTAATATTCGGTGTTTGGCAAAGGCTGTTTATATATTCAACTATTTATTTTTTTTCTTCAAAGATTTTTTTCTAACATAGTTTGCTACTTTATTTTAAATAATCATTTTTGTCCTATGAAGTAAAGCAGTACAAAAATACTAAACTTAAATCAAGGCCTAATTTTGAAATTTGTTACAGTTATAATAAGCAGAATTTCTCAGTTTATCTCAATCTGTCAAAAAACCCAGATAATATAGACAAGAATGGAAAAAGAGAAGGACACTAGCGAGACAGTTGATTTGCAAGAACAAATAACTTGCAAATCAACAGCAGAGCCAATGTTGCTAAATTGCTAAACCACATCACATTTTTCTAATTTCTAAAGGATGTCTATGTGTGCAGTCACCCACTACTAGTTCTTAAATCAGCTCAAATCTGCTCTTTCTGTAGATGAAACTTTGACTGGCATTTTTCACATCAGATGCTTTTCAAGACAGTTTGTGGTTTTATCAGATACTCTTGCAAACTACAGCTTCTAAACCCTGCACACATCATTTTTTCTGTCAACAAAGTTTGTGCTATTACACAGATATGTATACTAGTCTAAATATATTTGCCTCCAAACCCAATATTCTTATTTTCATAAGATATTAATCTTTCAGAAATGCGTAGGTTCTGAGATTTTATTCTTTTCCCATAGGGCTTATTAGCTCAACTTCTGAGAGCAACGAACTGTGTCCCTATGAAATACAACACTTTTTCAAACTGAATGCCCTTAAGCTATCTTGCCAATATAGGACACATGTTTAGCAGATCTGGAGATATGAAATTGTGTTCTTGTCATTAAAAAAAAGAAGAATATTATTAAACATTGAGAAAAGGGGAAGTACATGGAACATTTCTTCAAAATGTAAATAAACTTTATACTTGTCAGGTAATAATGACAGAATGAACAAGTTACCCAGCTAGGGCATTATATTTCACAAACCAATTAGCACCGGTCATTTAAAATCATCTTCACAGACAGATCAGGATTAATAACAGCAAGTATTTAGTAGTCTATAGTTCTTCTCTCATGATTCCCTGAAAACAAAAGCACATTCAGAGATTGGAAAGTATTTGTTTGCTTAACTGTCAGAGCTTTATATCATTCCTTCCTCTTCACACAGAAAACTCTCTAGGTTTATGGTGCTGTCATTCAAGCTACCTACTCTATTTTGATATGTTGACTAAAATCCAGGTGAATGCTTACACTGCTACCTATCCGCTCCAACAGTGGAATACGGGGCTTGCAGGCTTGCTAATACATTAAGCATTTTCAGGACCACATTCTGGTAGCAAAGCCAGCTAGCATGGAACAACCTACAGCCGTACTATTAAATACATCCTCTAACCTCTCAAACAGTGAGATATTATTCAAATTTCCTATTAAGAATAGTTGCTTGTCCACACAAACACCTGGCCGTGCTTGATAATTATCTGGGAAAATACTAGATGGTAAGCACAAGATGTTAGAGACTATTTCAAAAATTTAACTGCACAAACACATGAATTCTTGAGTCTGAGAAGGTTCTTTGGTTCTGTTTAATAGTCACAGAGTGCATCACTAAAGTACTTGACAGTTTTCCAGTACCTTTCCATAATTTCAGAGATTATACATTCATTTACCTTGCAGTGGAAAGAGGAAAACCGATACTGCTAGGCTGGTTTAAATACTTTATTAGTACACATAACAAATGGACCCAAGATCAATAATTCAATAGTTCAATTATTTTGACAGTTATGTTTGTAAGGGAAACTAATTAGAAATAAAGTGCTCTCAGTCAGCAATTTCAGCTTTATTAGCAGGGTGGTATAACAACAGTGGGTTGCAAACTCTTGCTGGAGACAGAAAACTTAACTCCTACAGGAATTGCTACCCATTATAATGATCCTTATTTCCAGAAGGTTCTTGCTCATCTCAAAGTTAGACATTGTCTCTAGTTCACTTGCCTGTTTGAGAGTTTGGGGTAGGAGGGGTAAGTTGGCTGTTTTTTTTTTTTCAGTCTTTGCACTGTCACTGAAATGACAAATCAAGATGATTTATTATTGGAAGTTTTGTGTCCTCACTGAAGTTATTTAATTAAGAGTTACTTTTTGGGGTGTTTTTAAATTTTATTCTAATGTATATTAGTATATTTATGTTAGTAGAAGGTAGGATATTCTCCAAATTTTCACAGACAATTTTAAAAATGCTTCAATAATGCTATGTTATACTATCCTTCCTACATAGTTAGGTAGGTTTGAAATAAGGAGTCTTGTTTTATATATTAATCAATGAGTTTTTATCAATATTCAAAGTAGCAGAAGTCTTCCAGTCAGCAGTTTTCCTTCTAGCCCCTTTCCTTATGGCTCAAATAAATTAGATTTTACTTTTTTTGTTATTCCTCTGGGCATTAGTCATGATCTGAAATGCAAAATGTTTCAATGTAAAATGTTCATAGAGTTACTCAGTCATTTCCTGCTATTTCTGGAAAGTTTCTAAGTACTCTGGTAAGGCACATTTGTCTAGCAACATTAAAGCTTCATTAGCTCAAGAGTAAGATAATTTACATTACGAATATCACATTTGTGGAAAGTTTCATTCTGACAGCTGTATCTGTGATGGCAAGTCATATAGCAAAGTATAAAAGGGTTCTATCTTGCCCTAAAGAGACAAAATATTTGACAAAATATTGTGCTTGTCAATTAATTGAAAAAATCAATTATTTTATCTTTTTTTATTTATTTGCTAGTGTTATATCAGACAGCAGAGTTAGTTTCTTGTAAGAAAAAAGGTTTTCCATCCAATATTTAATCTGGGTAGCAAAGCCTTCATGTTAACAAAAGAAAATAACTTTCTTGCAAAAGGGACATTATTATACTATCATTAACTTCCCAAAGTATAACACTTCTAATTAAATTTATAATGTGATGTAGTAAAGCTATGTAATTTTCTAATCCTGCCAGGAAAGCTCCATAAACCTCCAAACAAAGAAAGGAAATGTTTCTTCTCTATCTACTAAAACCAGTGTGCTTAAAGGTAATATTGTTGGGAAACAAACAATTCAATGAGAGTGATACATGCAGAAACTCACTAAGTAATTAAAAAAAAAAAAACAAAAACAAAAACAAATGCCTTTAAGTTCAGGAATATCCTGAGTTGCAAACTGGAGAACTGCTAAGAGGAAATATCAGATACACTTATCTGGTCCTCACGCTCTTCCCTAGGATTCTGCCTTTGTGTCCCTGTGAAGAACACAGTACTAAGCAAGATGGATCTTCGATTTGACCCAGTAACAGTAATTTTTATATTCTTCTGCCCTCCTCTCCATTAATTTTCATCCCTTTTCATTTCTGCTCTTAGAAATAGAAGTCTGAATGACACTGAAATTTTTTTCTCATCACTATTGACTCCATGCAAAGGTGAAACTAGACACAAATTATTACCTTTCCTTGGGTAAGAGTGGAATACAGGAAGGCTAATACAATAGAAGCCACTGCAGCCTACCTCCAGGTGCTGGGTTTTTTTTACTGTCTTTTATATATTTTGCAAATGGAGTGTTTAGTGTAATATTAGTCTCTGGATCAAACACCTGAACAAATGGATTTTTTAAACTTATTTTACAAAGATGCATGAAAGGTGATTTTTTTTTTTTTTAATTTTGTCTTCTTTTTTTAAGCACTTTCTTTCTTTGAAAAAAAAATCACAATTTTTAAATACTTGTATGGGTAGACAAAAGTACTAATTGATGTCACAATAATTACAAAAGGATTAAACACGCTGTAATTCTGCCTAAATGCAATTTCACTACCTTGTGACTAAATGCAATTTCACTACCTCCTGACTCCATATAAGAGGTAAATTAGTCTGAAAATTATTTTCCTTGGCAAATAGATTATTATTCCAGAAGAAATCTGCACACTACACAGGGACATCATCCCAGTGCATTACAGTAGCTCTAATTTATGCCCACAATGAGATAACATCTTTGCAAATTAATTGGGATGATAATTTCAGTTAAATAATATTTTAAAATTAAAATTAAGAGTCTGCCTTTAACAATATTCTGATGCCTGGACACCTTTTTCTTTCTTGTTTTGATCTCTGTGTCAGTAGTCATGGTGAAACCTGCAGTATCCAAATACATAAAATCCTGATATCCACTGTGTTATCATGCAGTATATTAATACACACTAAAGTAGAAACATAGAGTATCTCAAATTGGAAAGGACCCATAAGGATCATCAAGTCCAACTCCCTGCTCCTTGCAGAACTACCTAAAACTATACCATATCACTAAGAGCACCTTACAGAGGCTCCTTGAACTCTGACAGGCCTGGTGCCATAACCACTTCCCTGGGGAGCCTGTTCCAGTGCTACCCTCTCAGTGAAAAAACTTTTCCTAATGCTCAATCTAAACTTCCCCTGATGCAGCTTCATGTCGTTTTCTCATGTCCTGTCACTGGTAACCAGAGAGAGATCAGCACCTCCTCTTCCTCCACTGCTCCCATTGACGAAGTTGTAGACTGTGACAAGGTCACCCTTTAGCCTTCTCTTCTCCAAGATTACCAAATCAATTTACCTCAGCCACTTCTCCTAAGCCTTGCCCTCAAGATCTTTCACCATCTTAGTTACCCTCCTCTGGACACACTCTAATAGTTTGATGTCCTTCTAATATTAAGGTGCTCAAAAGTGCACACAGTACTCGAGGTGGAGCCACGCCAGTGCAGCATAGAATGGGACAATCACTTCCCTCAACCAGCTAGCTACATTGTGCTCGATGCACCCCAAAGCACAGTTGGCCCTTTTGGCCACCAGGGCACACTGTTGTCTCATATTCAACTTGCCATCAACTCAAACACTGGAGCTGGTCTCCAGCCTCTCATGCCCCAATTTGTACATATAAGCAGGATTACTCCATCCCTGGTAGGAAATCCTGTATTTGCTTTTGTTAATTTTCATATGTTTGGTGATTGCCTAGCTCTCTAGTCTAACTAGATCTCTCCATAAGGCCTCTCTATGCTCAAGGGAGTCCACAGCTCCCCCTAGTTTAGTACCATCAGCAAACTTACTTAATGTACATTTGATTCCTGCATCTAGATCATTTATAAAAACATTAAAGAGCACTGGCCCTAAAATTGAGCTCTAGGGAACTCCACTGGTGTCTGTCTGCCAGCCTGATATAACCCCATGTACTATAACTCTTTGAGCCTGACCTACCAGCTAATTGGTCACCCAACATATTATGGACTTGTCTAGCTATGTAATGTATGTTGGATCAGAAAAAAAACCACTAACATGAAAAAAAATCAACTGTATCCAACACACAATACTCAGAAGTCTTTTTTCAAAAACCATTTTTTTTCCCCTAGGAAAATTATGTTCTCTTATAGTAAGACTTGATCACCATCAAAGACAATATATAGTCATATCTGAATATAAAAGCAGTCAAAAGTCCAAAGGTGATCCTTATTTGTGTGCTAGGAGGTCAACATTTAATGCAAATTATTTAAAACATAAATAAAGACAATGTAAATACAATTTTAAGCCTTAATTTTCTGTTTGAGGAATAGTATTGTGAGTATTGCATTGCAATTCAGTTTTCTGGTTTGAGTTCTTAAAGAATATTTTTCTTCTTCAATGTTGAAACAAATATTTCTGCTTGCACATTACTTGCTGCTTGACTTTATGATTCTCACCTGTCAAAAGTGATCTTAATGGAATGTCCTGGTTTTGCTTCAATCACCCATTCACAATTAAGTGAGTCCTTATAATATCCTGGCCATCCTGGTGGTAAGATAACACCACTCAATGCTGTCAAATGTCCACCACATGGTGCTGAAAGAAAAAAAACATATATACTTATATCATACACAATATTTCTAATACAATATTATATATTGTATTATAATACAATACATGTCCAGTCAGGATCATGCTCTCCCTCCAAAGTTAAATACTACACCGCCTCTTGGGGCAATCCGTTCCAGTGATTGATCATTCTCACAGTTTTCTCTTATTTTTAAACAGAATTTCTTGTATTTTAGTTTGTGTCCATTGCCTCTTGTCCTGTCACCAAGCACCATGGAGAACAGTCTGGCTCCATCTTCTTTACACAGTCCCATCAGGTATTGATGGGACACAATTGTTAAGATCCCTTACACATTGATAAGATCTGTTCTGAGCACTGAGGCTTTTCTTCTCCAGTCTAGACAACCCCAGTTCTCTCAACCTCTTCTTGTATGACAGATGCTCCAAGTCCTTAATTGTCTTTGTGACCCTTTACTGGACTCACTACAATATGTCCACATCTCTCTTGTACTGGAGATCCTAGGACTACACACAGCACTCCTGACATAGCCTCACCAATGTTGAAGAGAGGGAAAGGACCTGTCATTTTGTCTGGCCCGTCAAGGTCCCTCTGAACAGCAGCACAAGCATACGATGTATCAGCCACTCGTTCCAGTTTTACATCATCTGCAGACTTGCTCAGAGTGCACTTTGTCCCAGCACTCACATCATTACTGAATATTTTAAACAGTATTGAACTCAGTATTGATCCCTGGGGTACACCACTATGGACTAGCCTCCAGTTGGACTTTGTGCCACAACCCTATGAGTCCAACAGTTCAGTCAACTTTCAGTCCACCTCACTGTTCACATCTCTAGCCCATACTTCCTCAGTTTGTCTATGAGAATCTTATATGATACAGTGTTAAACATCTTCCTAACACCGAGATAAAAAATATCCATTACTCTCCCCTCATTCATCAGGCTAGTTATCTCATCCCAGAAGGCTATCAGCTTGGTCAGGCATGATTTCCCCTTCATAAATCCCTGCTGACTGCTCTTAGTCACCATCTTGTTCTCAATTGTTCAGAAATGGTTTCCAGGAATATTTCTGCACCACCCTTCCCAGTGATTGAGGTGAGACCTGTAATTCCTCGGATCCTCCTTCTTTCCTTTCTTGAATTTGCTTTCTCCCAGTCCTCAGGAGCCTCCTTGGGCTAAATGACCTTTTCAAGATGACTGACAGTGGCCTTGCAATGTCATTGGCTGGCTTCCTCAGCACTCTGGGGTGCATCCCATCAGGCCCATTCTTGTGTGTCAAATTTGTTTAAATGTTCTCTAACTTAATCCTCTTTCATAAAAGGGAAAAAAAGTATTGCAGCAGGGCTGTGAAAGTAATAGGGCTAGACAGGGAGAATTTTTCAGAGCAGGATCAGAAGACTTTGGCGCAGTATTAAACAACAGTAGAAATTAGTAAACAAATTTGGGGAAATATGAGTCCCCTAAAAAAATTAAGCTGTCATACCACAGGGCTTTGTCATGTTATATTTTTCCAAAGGTTGTGAACCATTCTAAACCAGGAAGGCTTTCAAGGTCAGGTAAATTTATCTTAGTATCATTTGTATTACTCTAAAGTACTTAGTGTCATCATTATCAGCAAATTCCACATTGCAGTGCAAGAAATCTTGTCACATTTCTCCTGTTTCTCTAAGTAGTGACAAGTAACCCTATTATGCCATATGGAAATGAACAGTAACATGAATTTGTGAACGGTAAATTAATATTCCTGGGTTTGATTTCATGTTTTTAATAGAAAAATTGAATTCAGAGAGGTTACTTGATTTAATTCATTACTTGTCTCTGGGAAGTTTTTCCAGTTTAAAAAAAAAAAAAAAAAAAGTGGGGGAAAAAAAGCAACCCAGAAAACATGAAACATACACATCAAATTGTCTCTGGGGCAAAAGGATTGATCAGGAAAATGGCATTTATATTACATGTGTATATTTAATTAAGAATGAAATATATTCTGTGGTAGTTTTTTGAAATTAAATTTTGTCATATTAAAAACAAGAACAACCAGAAGACTGTTGATCCTCACTCGATTATAACACTTCACTTACTTCACATATTTCAGGTGTTGCTTACAGAGATTGTTAAGTATACAAAGACACAGAGCAGAACAACAACAACAACAAAAACCCAGCAGTTGCTCAGAAATCTCAGACAACTAGAAGCAGACTAAGTTATTTCTAAACTGACTAGAAAGGATGCTTGGTCCATACTGTAATCCAAACTCAGAAACTCCTTCAATTATCAACTAGAAAGAGCATATCCTCAAAAGAATTATACTTCCTTCTATACCAGAACAAATAATAGGCAAAATCTAAATAAAGAGTCTAATAATTTAATCCTTTCCTCATTAAAAACTAAGTAAAAATTGTGCAAGATTCAAAGAAAAAGTAACTGAGCAGTACTTATGTATTTTCTTAAAGAGTGATTTCTGTATTTGTTTTCTCTTTTTCTCAAAGTGCTCACCTTGGGTCCTTTGTTGAAATAAAATTACATAAAGATTACATTGAATACTTTATAAATTCTGTATAGAGTTTCAAAATGAGATTTGATTAAGAACCTCACCCTGCTCTCTGCTTTGGAGTGGGCTGTTTTTTCTTTAGGCAAAAAAAAACCCTGCTCCACTGCTGCTTAAGTCATTACATGGCTTAATCAGCATAAGAAATCCTGCTAGTACAACATCTAGATTCACATACACTACTACTACCAGGCTAATACATGTTTTTTCCAGTATTTCTAAATTTTCTTAGAAATACTGTCTTATGAAAACTGAGTTGTGAAATTCTCCAAATAAGAAAAACCATAAAAGTGATATGATTCAGATCCTTAAGTTACTGCAAAGACACTGAAATTACTGCAGGAGAAGGTTTCTATTAGTTTTTTTCAAAAGAAGTATCAATTAATTGAGTGTCTGACTATATATCTACTGCTTACTAAAAGTATACAAGTTTTTCAACATTACTTTTAACAAACACACTCTAGTTGTTTATTACATTCATATATCTTGCTTTAGGACTCCTCATTGTTAAGCATTAAGGAATCAGCCTGCTTTTTCTTTTTTTTCCTCACTGTATTTCATAGAATCATAGAATGGTTAGAGTTGGAAGGGACCTTCAAAGGTCATCTAGTCCAACCCCCCTGCAAGAAGCAGGGACATCCCTGACTAGATCAGGTTGCTCAGAGCCTCATCCAACCTGGCCTTGAACGTTTCCAGGGATGGGGCTTCCACCACCTCTCTGGGCAACCTGTGCCAGTGTTCCACCACCCTCATTGTAAAAAATTTTTTTCTAATATCTAATCTAAACCTACCTCCTTCTAATTTAAACCCATTACCCCTCGTCCTATCACAACAGGCCCTACTGAACAGCCTGTCCCCATCTTTCCTGTAGGAGCCCTTGAGGTACTGGAAGACCGCTATCAGGTCTCCCCGGAGCCTCCTCTTCTCCAGGCTGAACAGCCCCAACTCTCTCAGCCTGTCTTCATAGGAGAGGTGCTCCAGCCCTCTCATCATCTTCATGGCCCTCCTCTGGGCCTTCTCCAACTAGTCCATGTCCTTCTTATGCTGGGGGCTCCAGAACTGGACGCAGTACTCCAGGTGGGGTCTCACCAGGGCAGAGTAGAGGGGGAGGAATCACCTCCCTCGACCTGCTGGCCATGCTCCTCTTGATGCAGCCCAGGATGTGGTTGGCCTTCTGGGCTGCAAGAAAGTCATACTAAACAGAGATTTAATCAAAAGTATAGCTCATCTTTGTTTACTCACTGTCCTGGTTTTATTTAGTTAGGGGGGGCTATGGTGGCAGCTTAGGTAAGAAGCTACTAGAAGTTGTTTCCTCTTTGCCCGGCAGACTTGGCCAGGCCTACGGTGGACCCAC
>WHYT01013642.1:0-32697 GCA_009806455.1 Tetrax tetrax | reverse complement strand
GGGGTGGGGGGAGGTTATCTTGTTCCCTGTCTCATTCTCCTGCTAGTTTTAGTAATAAATGAATAGTTTTTCCCCAAGTCGAGTCTGTTTTGCCCGTGACGGTAACTTTAAGAATTCCTCCCTGTCGTTATCTCAAACCTCGAGCTGTTTTTTTTTCTTATATTTCTCCCCTTATTCTTTCGGAGGGTGGGGGGAGCGGGAAAGAGACTGCGTAGTCTGGTCCCGACTGGGGCTGAACTACGACAGGGCTCCAGAACTGGACGCAGTACTCCAGGTGGGGTCTCACCAGGGCAGAGTAGAGGGGGAGGAATCACCTCCCTCGACCTGCTGGCCATGATCCTCTTGATGCAGCCCAGGATGTGGTTGGCCTTCTGGGCTGCAAGAAAGTCATACTAAACAGAGATTTAATCAAAAGTATAGCTCATCTTTGTTTACTCACTGTCCTGGTTTTATTTAGTTAGGGGGGGCTATGGTGGCAGCTTAGGTAAGAAGCTACTAGAAGTTGTTTCCTCTTTGCCCGGCAGACTTGGCCAGGCCTACGGTGGACCCACTGCTGGCCAGGGTCAAGACAATTGGTAGCAGAATGTTCCCTGATAACACCTTTATAATAACATATTTAAGAAGGGGAAAAACTAAAAAAAAAGAAGAGAAGACATAAAGAAGCTGAAGCGGGGGCAGAGTGGGGGAAGCATGAGCCTTGTGGGCTTTGCAGCCCACACTGTCTGGCCTCCCCCTGTGTGGCCGTCTGGGCTTGACTCAGCCCAGCCCGGCTGCGAGAAGTAGAGAGGAGATGAGATGTGAAGAGATCCTGAGGGGCGTCTGCCTGAGCCTGATTGTGAAGATTTTATTGTGACAGGAATGGCTGCAGATGCCAAGGTCAGTGAAGAAGGAGGGGGAGGAATAATGCTGCTCCTGGCCAAGATTCCCCTGCAGCCCATGGTGAAGCCCATGGTGGAGCAGGCTGTCCCCCTGCAGCCCATGGAGGCTCATGGAGGAGCAGAGATTCACCTGCAGCCCGTGGAGGACCCCATAGTGGGGCAGATGCATGCAGAAGGAGGATGAAGGAGGCTGTGGCCCATCAAGGGCCTGCACTGGGGCAGCCATTCTGGAGGGACTGCACCCTGTGGAAGAAATGACCCACGCCAGAGCAGTTTCACAAAGGACTGCAGCGCGTGGGAGGGACTCCACATTGCAGTCACGTAAAAGTGACAAGTGATGAACTGCCCATAATCCCCATTCCCTCCTCCGCCCTGTACTGCTTGGTGGGGGGAAAGAGTTAGAGATAATGTTAAGTCTGGGGAGAGGGAAGAGCAGGGGAAAGTTATCTTGTTCTCTTTCTCATTATCCTGCTTTGGTTTTAATAATAAATGAATAGTTTTCCCCAAGTCGAGTCTGTTTTGACTGTAATGGTAACTTTAAGGATCTCTCCCTGTCATTATCTCAAACCTCGAGCCTTTTTTTCTGATATTATCTCTCCCTATTCCCTTGGAGGGTGTGGGGAGTGAGAGAGAGACTGCGTAGACTGGTCCTAGCGGGGCTAAACTACGACTCTCACTTAAGCAAGAACAAGCGAACAATTTTGGTTTTGGGGGCTATATAATGAATACTAAATATAGCTTTGCTTTTCACTATATTCCTCAGGAAAAATGTACTCCAGGTTAACATGTTGCATATAGAAATTCAAGTATACTTTTATTTTGAGAAAATTAAAGGCTCAAATTTTTAAAAAATACTTTTGAATAGAAACTTTAGTTCACTTTTCTATGTGGTAGATAATTATGTTCTTCAGTATGCTGCAGCTGTTGCAACAGCTATAACTCACAACCAAGTCATGATAGTGACAATCAGAACTTGAAAAGAATAGCAATTAGATTTTTATAATGCCAATTTATTCCAAGAATACAAAAACAAGCTATCTTGTTTCTATTATTGCTGTCTCAGTTGACTGGAAGAGTGTTAAAACAAGACAAATTAGTAACTTCAGCTAAAGCAGTCTTATTTATGTGTGAAATTTGAAAAGTAAGCTAAATTTAAATAGTTTCATTTTTCAAACCATAAGTGAAAAGTAAAGATTCCACCCTTACCTTCACAACGTGGCACAGTAGAGCTCCATACTACATTTCCATCTTGCATAATACATGTTATGGATTCAGAGCCTTGGGTCTTCACAAAACCATCATCACAGTGAAAGGAAACTGAACTTCCCAGAAGGAATCTGTCTCCAAAACGCCTCCCATTTATAGGAATGCCTGGATCGTGGCACTCATTCTGACCAAAGGCTGATAAAAAAATAATAATAGTAATAGTAATAATAATAATAACCACCACCACCACCCTCTAAAATTTGTCTTTTTTTTTCTTTTTTTTTGAGGAGGGAAATAACCTTTGATAAGTAACAAGATTACAATATAATTGAAAGTATAGAAAACTCCTCAATAAAAAGTCACCTTTAAATCCAATGACATTCAAATAGATCCAATATAGTTCAAAGTCTGAAGCTTTTTCATTATGTGTGACTTAGATACACAAGAACACTTCGCTTAAATTTCCCTCTGGACAAAATTCAGCTGTTTGCCTCTAACATAGTGAGAAGTGGGTTTTCACATTGCAGCTAATCTGGCAAAAATACAGGCTACTGCTAAAAACTATGGCCACCAGCTAGGCCACACATCCCAAATCCCAGGGGTTATGTTTCATTAATAAATCAATAAACTGCTTTGATCCTGATTTGATTTAAACCACGAGTGGAACATGAAGGATTAGTAAATGAGAGAGACTCTTCTATGTCATCTCAGTTTCCCACTATGGAGACAGATGTGCTCTTAGATAACATAAGTTGTGCATGAAACTCAGCAGGAATGCCTATTCTAATAAGAAAAGTGTGATGGAAAGCTCTTTTGCGTAATACCTAGGTGATCAGGAATTTCAGGGAGTTTGATCCATGAGTATTATATTTCTGACTGCATAATTCTCCAGCTGCAAAAAGGAATAGTAAAGATCCTTCTTATTGCAGTCTGCCTTCACTTTGGTTGAATAGCACATGGAACAAGGGATCTGAATAATCTCAAACAGAAGCAGATTTAGAATTCAGCCCTCACATTTTCTGGTAAATGTTTTAATCTCTACAGTCAAGGTGAGGATCTTCCTTTTCTCTTCCTGATACTTTTCAAAGGACAGTAATTATCCTTTTCTCTGAAAGCAAAGGAACAATTCACATATTTAAGACTTAAAAAGGATTGCAATCCATGAATTCCACTTCTGTGGGTCATCTTTGCAAGGAAACACCCAGAACAAAATCTGTTAATGGATTAGCTTAATTGACACAAGGTAGGAAGAGCACAAGATATGACAAAGATTAATTTATTGTCAATTAACTTCTTCTGTAACCTTAGAAGATAATTTATTAAACTAAGAAGATAATCTCCATATAAGTAATGTCTTTGAATGTCTAGGAGAGTCAGTAGTCCATAGCAAATGTAATAATGTTTTCTACATGACAATTATATTGCTGGAGTTTTCAGTTGAGAATACTATTGAGTAATATCCTTTCAAATAAAGAAAACAACAGATTGCTATCTGTAGCCAGATATTTCTTAGTCTGGTTTCTGAAACGGGAAAGATTTATACTTCAGTAGCTCTCTATATATACGTGACTGCCAGGACAACATTTAACAACTTTTGAACTTGTTGACCAGTTGCAACTAAATTTTGGACATTTGAGAATTGCGTTCTTAAAGATATGACATTCTTAAAATTCTTAAAGAAACTGTAGCCAGAGAGAAGAATGATTAGTGCACTCCCATAGGAAAGACTTCTGCATGAGATGAACTATGTTCTTAGAAACTAGAAAAAAATACGGAGGGTAACTACTAAGCATATCCCAGAAAAAGAGATCTATATTCTTAAGTGTGTATATTCTTAGATACCACACCATCTGACTGGAAGACAAAATACAAAAGCAAAGCAGATTCCCAGAGCAATTTATTTGTGATTATATTTGAGTTGTTTTTCTTACTTTTATGCTTTTCCTATGTATATCTTCATATTTGGAATCTAAGCTTAACACCTTTGTGAATTTATTCCTGCTGGTTCCATTGAGAGGTGTATTAAATCACTTGCACTAGATGCTTTGATCTGATAGATCTGTGCTTTAGTTACATTTATGCAGTGTCAACCAAAAAGGCCCTTAAATTATGAAGATAATTCCTCAGCACTGTCACAACTGAAATAAATAAATGGTAAAGATTTAGTTAAGCTAATGAATATCAGGAAGACAGCTGAAAGTAGTGCAATTATACTAGCATTTCTTCTGTATTATAAATAAAAACATTATATTTTTCATTGTTATGAAGAAAGATAGCTTGATTTTAAGGCTAGACATAAAGTAAAAGCAGAGGTTCTTACTTGTGTAAGTGATATTAAATCCTCTTCCAGTGGTAGAGTGATCCGACTGAAATTCAAGTCTCACTATGTGCCCACTGCTAGCCAACTGAGAAGGGACCTCATTGCCAGAAAAAGTGCCAAGAGGTGGTAAATCTGAAATCCCATCATCTTTCACTGTAAGGTAGTCAAATTGAGGTTCTACATCAAAGTCATTGAAAATGAGATGAATTCGGCTTCCTGGCTCTGAGATAATTAACCAAACACAGTTCATGTTGTTTCCATACTCTTCAGGATAATTTGGAGAAAGAATAATTCCAGAAGGTGTGGTAAAGTTGAAGAAACATGAGACTAAAGAAAAAAACAATAGATTCTCAAAATGCTATCCATAAACATTATAAATGCTTGTCTTTATATTTTTATTCTCATGGAAAAGGATGCTTTTGAAGCCTGGATGTCAAAACTAATACACATGCAACTAGGAAACGTTTAAGACTGTGAGAACATTTCTCAAATATAACCTGTCAGCCTTGCATGTTTTTATTTCCCCAAGTGAGGCTAAGTGACTACATCAGGGCCTGCAAAAGATTATTAGAAGCATGTAGAGAATGCCAGAGAAAGCAAAAGTAATTCCTGATGTGTTATAATTTGGAAAAAAATGGCAGGTTCTGAAATGAAAATGCAACCTCCAAATTTAAATGTGATTTTTTTTTTCTAAAAGGAATATGCAGAAAAAAATTATTTAACAATACAAAAAGTCAAGCAAAAGGGCCAGTTTTGCCTGTAGTACACAAAGTTCATGCTAATGCAAATAATAGCAGAAATTTAGATGTGCTTTGATCAAGGACTCATTAGACTATATAGTAGAAACTTATTTTACTCCTAGTTTCCCTTTGTCAGAACAGGGCAATTAAACAAAAAAAAAAAAAGATTCATAGCTCTACTTTTTCCCTCCTTTGGGACAATTTTCATCAAGACAATGCCTAATTGATTTCAGAGTCATGAGCTTGTGGCTGGTACTTTCATGAGAAGTACAGTACATTCAGAAAGAGGAAGGCTCACGGCATCTTACTTTACACAAAGGATAACCATTACTTTGGTCTTCAGATATTTCAAACTGAACTCAATGTTTGTAAATAGATGTTTTATGTTTAGGTTCCATTATCTTTCATAGGCCATTTGGACATCAAACGGTGTAGCATATTAAAATATTTCACACTATTACCAACAGAAACTAATATATCAACCCAATGCAATAGAGGGCCATGAAGAAACACAACTTCTGTCTTCAAATGAAATTGCAGCCGCACTGTCTCTATGCCCAGGCCTTATATGCTTAGACACATTTCAGCACTGCATGGGCATGTAGAGACTTCTTCCAGTTCAGAACATGATTACTCAGCTTGGTAAGTCCTGTACCAACACAGCTGCAAAATACATATATGTCCAAGTACTGTTGGACATCTTACTAAGATTGTTTTGTAAATCCAGTACTGAATTATAAGACTCTTTATAAGAAAAGATAATGTGGTCTGAAGAACTGAAGTTCCTAATATAACTATGTCCTATAAAGATTTACTCTATTTTACCGTAAAATAAGAAGAAAAAATAAAATTAACCCCTCTCCCCCATTTAAATCCATCTACAAGCTTACCTACAAACATATTTTATCTTTTAAAATAAAATTCACAACCAATGAATTAGCCTTACCTACTCTTTTTCAATGTTGTATATCCTTATATTCCTTATATTATTTTTCATGCTTTATTAAGATACCAGAAAAAAATCCCCCAGATTTTCTTACATGGATCTGCAGACTGCTTTGCACTGCCAGAATCAATGTGTATGTGCCACAGAGTCCTTTTGGACACTTATATGTTATTAGAAATTGCTCATCTAGAATCTAATTCAACATACATATACATTAAAAGTGTTAAATGGTTCAACAAAATATAAAATGAGGGGAAAAAACATTCTAAAGCAGTCCTACGTGATGCTCCTCATAAATGAGCTACTATTGAGCCAACTAAAAAAAACTATGTGACTGAACAAGGTCTTTTGAAATGTTTTCCTGCTGGCTAGTCACAAATGCTAAGAAAAGAAAGAGACTCAGGTCAGAAAAATAATAATGAAAAAAAATTCTTACAAACACAGCTGGGTTTGTTGCCAGACCACTGGTTGTTTTGTTGACATGTAATCGTTTTCTCTCCTACCAGTTCAAAAGCTGCTTGACATTCAAAGGTAAGTGTGTCTCCATGCAGAAAACTACTGCCAGTCCTTTTTCCATATGATGGAATTCCAGGGTCTCCACAACCTCCTTTCTCAATTTCTGAATGTCAAAAAATACAAACACAATAATAAATAAAATATATTTGCAAGCAGTTTACGTCAGTATCAAAAATGCATTCAAAATATTTGGTATTATGCCTTAAGCCAATATTTACAGCTGAAAAAAGCCAAAAGTAAATACTGTAAAACTACCTCTAAGATTACTTGGGATCTAAAGACTTTTCACAGGCTAATAGCTTCCATAGCTGCATTGCTGAAGATAACAAAACACTCATGTTCAGCTGCATGGCTGCACTGAATTACAGCATATTTGAAGGTAAAATTAGAAAGCCACAGAATCTCCATTCTAACCATGGAGATACATTAAGTGTAGTTCCTATTTCTGGTAGTTAAGTACTAGTAATAAATCTATCTGAACTCTCATATCTGCAATTCCATTTATAATGCTATTAGCAAGAAAATGTAAAAATTATGAAACTTATGAATAACAAGAATATTAAGAAAGGAAATGTAAAAATTAATTGCCTGTGATAGAAATTATGATGTTACAAATTACTATAGACTTGGCCGTCCATCAAAAATGAAATCTCCATTCTTTGTCATTAACATTAAAGCACTTCTGGTTCTGTAAACGGTGTTGCTACATCTGTAGAAAATGATGTAAATCTCATTTGAATTAAGTTACTGATAAAATTTTTGTTATTTAAATATTTCCCTGTTCAATTGAAGCTATAAAGTCTGAAAGATTCAGGAAAACAACAAAATTAAACTCACTGAATAGTATTAAATATTAATATAATCCAACACCATTAGAAATGTCTGCAATCCAATATTGTTGAATCTACTAATGTTATATCTTGGCAGAAGTGTATATCTTGACATGATAACTCCAACAAAAATTTTAAGATGCAGTATGGCATTATTACGATATGTGAAGTAAATCTACTATGCTTACACCTTTAAGCAGTTTTGAACAGACGGTTGACAAGTATTTTCAGGGGGCTACGGTGGAAGCTTCTTTAAGAAGCTTCTAGAAGTAGTTTCTCCTTTGTCCAGTGGACTTGGCTGGGTCTAGGGCAGACCCACTGCTGGCCAAGGCCAAGCAAATTCGTAGCAGAATGTTCCCTGATAATGCCTCTGCCATAATGTATTTAAGAAGGGGAAAAACAGAAAGAAAAAGAAGAGAAGATGTAAAGAAGCTGAAGCCGGGGCAGAGAGGGGGAGGCACAAGCCTTGTGGGCCTTGCGGGCCTCACCCTCTGGCCTCCTGCTAGGCCTGACTCGGCCCAGCCCGACTGCAAGAAATGGAGAGGAGATGTGAAGAGAACCTGCGAGGCATATGCCTGTGCCAATTGTGAAGAATTTCTTGTGAGAGGAATGGCTGCAGACGCCAAGGTCAGTGAAGAAGGAGGGGGAGGAGTAATGCGGCTCCTGGCCAAGATTCCCCTGCAGCCTGTGGTGATGACCATGGTGGAGCAGGTTGTCCCCCTGCAGCCCATGGAGGTCCACAGAGGAGCAGAGATTCACCTGCAGCCCATGGAGGACCCCACGTCGCGGCAGGTGGAGGCCTGAATGTGGCTGTGGCCTGGGGAGGGCCCGCTGGGGCAGCCATTCTGGAGGGACTGCACCTGGTGGAAGAAATGACCCATGCCAGAGCAGTTTCACAAAGGACTGCAGCCCATGGGAAGGACTCCACACTGCAGTCATGTAAAAGTGACAAGTGATGAACTGCCCATGATCCCCATTCCCTCTTCCCTCCTTTGCTGCTTGGTGGTGGGGAAGGTAGTAGAGATAATGTTAAGTCTGGGAAGGGGGAGAGGTGGGGGAAGTTATCTTGTTCTCTTTCTCATTATCCTGCTTTGGTTTTAGTAATAAGCGAATAGCTTTCCCCAGTAACTTTAAAGATCTCTCCCTGTCCTTATATCAAACCTCGAGCCTTTTTTCTTATATTATCTTTCCCTGTTCCCTTGGAGGGTGGGGGGAGTGAGATAGACTGCATAATTTGGTCCCGAGTGGAGCTAAACCACAACAGTATGTTACATATTTCACAAAATAATAGGTTAATTATCAGCATAAAAAGAGGTATAAAGCAATATCACAAATAATATTTATAAGTAAGGGTTCAAAATTGTATGTATTTACAAATGTTTTAATGTAGTTTCAGCTGCCTGCTCCTACTGGGACATTGATTCCTACTGCTACAGTGGACCACTGGACACCTGTGTATTCCCAGCTATCAACAGCTCCACATCCTACATGAAAATGTGGGGAGCTACAGAAAATCAGAACTCATATTTTAATCACATTTTAAAAGTTCCTCTCCTCCACTGATAATTGAGTTGTATCTAATCCAGCATATGAGAATGATCATAAACAAAAAACCATGTGTCTCAAAGATCAGGCAATACTAACTCAAGCAGAAGTGTCAGGAGGCAAACTGTCTGGAAGGTTTTGCAAAGGCATTGCTGAAGATTTATCCTTTAAAAGAAAGCAACAAGTGTTTATTTCCATGACCTACAGAGGAAGTATCAAAATATTTTTAATTAATGGATTTACTGAAATAGAAGATCAGTCAGGATGCTTTCTAACTCTCAGGAGATACATCAAGCCCTAGGAGAGGGTTATGGATCAGTGAATCAAAATTTTTATCAGGAATTACTGTGAATTAAGCTTTCTGACAGGTTGAAAATTGCTTTTTTTTTTTTAATACAAAAACAGTATCTTTAGTCAGAACTGAGGTCTTACTGAGGAAGGCAAAAACATGGAATAAACTTTAAAGACTAAGCAAATACTTTGTACTTCTTAATATATTGTGCTTCTTAATATATCCCCTTTCATCCAAGAATGCCCAGTTTTATTTAGGCTGCTGGTATAATTAACATTTTAAAATATGGTTTTGCAAGCACAACAAGCAGTTAAAAATATAAAAACTAATTTCAGGTCAAACATTTTAAAACATATTTTTGTTCTTTGGAAAAATAAAGGTTTAACAAAATCAGTCATAAAAATATTTTAGTGATTAATTTTAGGTTCTCTCATAAAATACATTAGAAGAAACTTTTAAATCAAATTATTTTACATTGGAATGCCAAATAACTCAAAGTATCAAAATGAAATGTATTAACTTTATTTCTATCTCAACTCTCATGGTTTGTGCTTGTTTGTTCAACATAAATACAATACAGTAAATGTCAGAAATTTATAAAACACTTCTGAGGATGTCTTATTAGTGCTTTCACAATAAAAATCTTGAAAAATTTAATCCAGCTCTAGAAATCTACATCTTCACAAACCTGAAGACTATCTATCCATAATAGAAAATGTACTCTAGTCAAAACCAAGCTATTCGGGTTGAAAGAAAGTACTCATTTCATTTCAATAGATAGCATTCACTTGTATCTTCAAGTTTGACATAAATTTCCTGGTATGAAGATTTATTATAATATGCTTATCATATCATTCTTATTCATATTACCTTACAGGTGTTACTATCAATACCACAATTTTAGATCAATTAATATTCTACCAATTAATTTTACAATGAGACAAAGATCTGTTGTTTTCTCACTGTAAAATCAAAAAGTTGTACTTTACCAACTTTCCATGCACTTTTTCAGTTCGAAACCTGTCTTTGCTCTTGTATTACATTTAATTAATGTATGCATTAGACAATTTCCTTCCAAAACAGTTGAAAAATACCAGCCCCCCAAAAAGCTGTGTTTTATCTGACTGGATTTCTCATACATAAACTGATTAGAGGTCTGTAGTGGTTAAGAAGACAAAACTTCCCTTACCAATGAAAAGATATAAACTTTTAGTAGCAGTCTCAGTTATAATGTCCAGATTTTAATTTTTTTTTTTATTAAAGCATTGTAAAATACAAATTCATATAAAAATTCTACCAGCAGCAGAACACAATATTAAATATTAACTTTCTTAATATTCAGGAAATCATGAGGGAATGACAGAACAAGGCAGATTAAGTGAGATGCAAGATTCTGTACATTTGTCTTTAGTAAAGAGCTAGCTTTCTATCATATATATTAATGACAGAGCAAATCTTAGGGAAGACAGAGAAGGCCAAATACAGAATTTTGTATTTATACATGAAGAGTATTATTTGTTTATATCTAGATTTAGAGAAGTACAGGCATGTAATGATTCCCAACATTTTTCTGTCCTCTAGGATTTAACGCACCTTTTTTTATTTTATTGTCTCTTCTGATACCTGTCCGACTTCTACTGATTTGATAAGAGAAAAAAATTTAAATGTCTAAATTCAATTGAGGTGCGCTGTGCTTATTACTTCAATACATGCATCAACTATTCTACTTCATAAATTGCAAAGAGGCTATATATCTGTTTGCTAAAAAGAAAACATTCTTCTGACCAATTCAGTTGGAGCTATATTGAGCTCCTAGAGAAATTCTATGGGAAAGAAAAGGTTCTTAAAATGACAAACATGAAAATAAAAGCTATACTAACCTATTTAAGGTGTGGCAATAAAACCCCTATTCCTTTAGGATTACTCTGTGTACTCATTCTATGTTGGGCTGCTTGTGAATCCTCAGAGCTCTGTGAACTTCATGAAGTTTGCAAATAAACTCTACAGCCTAAACTTAAATATCAGCTTCCTCTGGTTACAAAAAATATTAACATTGATCTTATTCAATTGTTTCTGGTTTGTACTCTCTTTCAGTAGCCAGGGAAAAGGGATCTTTCATCACCATTCATAAATATAAATATTTACTCAGTTTCAGGGAATATTCTCTCTTTAATGTTGAAAGAATTACAAGATTAGATTTCCAATGAGTAGATCATATCCATCTGAATTTAATCAAAGATATATAAAGACAAAATCAGCAACTGTAATGTGACATAAAGCAAGTATCTCTGCTAAGTCCCTCAGTTTTGTTAGGGAGACGAGTTATAAATGAACAAATTAGTAATGGGCTAACCAGACATTATTTATATCTACATACTTGTTCTTCCCTGTCTTTAGGCCATTGTGGCTTCAATGCCACTATTAAATTACACAGTAAATATTCAAAACTGTAAGTACTTCTTCAATGGCAGGATCAGAGAGCTTGGCTCCCTAGGCCTTGAGCATAGGAAATGCAGAAAGTAGAATCAGCAATGATTTCACCACCCCTAGACAGATTTATAGATTACAGTTGTAAAAGATTTGCACAAGAAACTTAAGATGGAGGAGAGAATTCAACTGGGTATCCCAAAATAATACCGTATTCTTCTGAAGTATGATTTTTTCTTGCTTCGCTGGGAACCATAGTGGTCTATAAAAATTAAGCAGCTACAAAATTACACATGAACCTTCAGTACTATAAGGCAATAGTTTCAGTTTAGGATAAAGAACCAGACATTATTGAAGGTTTCTTCTTTTCCATAGAGAATACTGTTTTAAAAATAGATAAAGAGCTGGCAGTACAAATACTTAAAAAAAGACAAAATGCTACTGTTTGCATAAGTAGACAGTTCAGCTTTCTTTGAAACGTATGTGTAATGCTGGTTTCTAATCTAAATAAAATAGTGAAAAATTATGGGAATTTAAAAACACAAATGGAGAAACCCTTATACGAAGAGAAGGGATAGAGAGATATGCTCAGGATTGCAGAAGAAGACATAAGTAAAAGAAGGATATTATACATATGATTCCAGCAAACAAACATGGGAACAATTACTGAAAGTGAAAATGATAAATCAAAACTAATAGAGAATAACATTTCAGATAACACATAATTGGATAGCACATAATTGTAAAAGTGTCTATTAAAGCTAAAATAAGGTTGATCTAAAGCTAAAAACCGGGTGGCCTTATCTGATAATTTTATAGATTATCACAATTTTATCATTATTCCAGTAAATTTCTTCAAAGATACTTTACAGTACAATTTATTATCAGTCTCCAACTATAAAGACAGAGGGACTCCTTCACAGGTCATATAGTTCTCAGCAACATCCTAAAAGATTCTCACAATTTCTCTGAAATGTTTTGTCCTTGCTGTTATCAAAAAGGCCACAGATCATACCCAGTAGATTAATTTTTGTTGTTTCTTCCTTATTGTGTTCTGTATCATATTAAAAAACAAACATGAACTTAAGATCAGATAGATGGAAAACCAACAGATCTTTTTTTTATAAGTCTATTTAAGCTGAGAGATCACTATCATAGCATATGGATAACTTGTTGGTAATAATAATGTATCATATCATATCTTATAAAAATCCTTGAAAGTAACAAACTAATTTGAGAAGAAAAATAAAATCAAGCCTTTTTGACAAATATGGTTTTTACATTTGATATTTACTATGTACTTAAAGGACAAGGTCATATGTAATATCTGTCTCAAAAATTGGAGAAGAAGAACCAAAGGAACTGTACAAATGCATACATATATATATAATTTGTCCCCTCAAACTGGGAATGCTTCATCTTCTTTTGCAACAGAATATCCTTGAACATTTTTACCTAAAATTATCTTAAGTCTTGCCAAAGAAGACATGGTAGTTGTCTAGAAAGGAACCAATGAGCTACGAATATTTTAAAAATACAAGTAAATTGAACTGTGTAATTATAGGACTGTAAAGCCAACACTGACCCTAAGCAAAGTAATGGAACAGCCAACATAGGAGTTTATTTCTAAAGGTTTCAAAGATTAAAATGTAATTAACAACAGTTAACATGTTTTTAAGGAAAATTGGTCATGTCATACAAACGGTATGATTTTTACATTATAAACTTGGTTGACACAATATAATTGGACTTCTTTCAACCCTTTGAATTAGCAACATGTGACATCTTAATTAAGAATTTGCATTATAAAAAATCAATTTAGCACATATTAAATGGATTAAAATTAGATAATTATATTATCTCAAAGCATAAATGTGAATAGACAATTATTAAGCAAAACAACTGCATCAACTAGTTTAGTATATACTTTTTTTTAGCCCAATTGTAACAATTTGTATACAAATCATATTACAAAAATAGTTAATCAATAGCAGCCATAGTATTTTCAAGATGCTGTAGCACTGTGACATATAGTGTAGGTGTGCATGTCTTCTTGTACATATGTATCTGCATAAGCACTGCTTTTTCTCATACTCTCCTCTTCTTCAGGCGGAACAACCCCAACTCTCTCAGCCTGTCCTCATAGGAAAGGTGCTCCAGCCCTCTGATCATCTTCGTGGCCCTCCTCTGGACTCTCTCCAACTGGCCCATGTCCTTCTTATGCTGGGGGCTCCAGAACTGGACACAGTATTCCAGGTGGGGTCTCATCAGAGCTGGATGACATCCAGTGGAGGTGATGGACCACACCAATATCATGCACCAGTACCCTGGTGATAAAGGACTGGGCAGACATTAAGGCACCAATTGTGTATAGACTGGCCTACCATCTCTGGCCATTTGAAGAGAATCTTCATTCCCCCTCCCACTCAACCCTGTGGGCTTGCATCTCAGTTATAGAAAGACTGTCCTAGTAGGTCTGACCACTTGAAGAAAATGTGGAGAACTTATCTTTCTCCTTGTCCCTATTGGGCTTAAGTCAGAACACACACACAAATATCCATAACTAAGAAAAGAAATATAATTTCATCATAAAGTTACACAAATCAGTAATTTCAAAAACTATTACTTAATGTGGATAGTGATATAACACTGTACAGATAAATTTATTATTGAATAAACAATATCTAAAAACATACTGCATGTTTTCACTGAGAAATACCAAAAGAAATATGAAGGCTTTAAAAAAAAAAAAAACAACCAATACACAGCTGTTGTTGGAAATGCATAAAGAAAGAAAAGTTGGTGTGAAGTTCTCTATTCGCATTGTGACCTTGCTATGTGAGTGTTTTTCTCCAAGGCTGTTCTTAGCCCAGTCACCCTGCCTAAAGCTCTATAGCTAAATAAAGCAGGGACAAGGGTGAGATTGAACACTAGATCTCCAACCACCTACACCGCATAAGTTTTAGCGTACTTCCTGGTGATATCTACCAACACTCTGAGACACTGCCTGGTCATGATTTCAGGGGACAGTAAGCCACAGGGCCATTCCCAAATAGATAGGATAGACAAGACTGCATCAAATTTTCATCCCTGTATTCTACCACTCCACAGGGTTTATATCTTCAGCCATACCTCACCACATCCCAAAGTGTTCAGTATATACTCTCAGTTTCTTTTTGTGAAAACATGAATTACGGCCTGCAATGCAGCATGCACATCATTAGCACACTGAAATAACACCCTCTTGCCCCACCCCAAGACACTTATATACAAATACACTCAAATACACACAATTCATCTGTGGATAAACATGATCCCTCCTTAGGGCCATGTTATGTGGATGTATCCTCAAGGTAAGAACGCAGCCCCTGGACACATTTTACTTAGCAATACAAATGTAGTCTCAAGATAGTTTCTGGGTTGCAGCAAACTCCACATTGTCTTTTCTGGGTCTTTATGGGGGAAAAATAAATAAATAAATAAATTGCCAGTTCCCTTTTCCCATACATAGTCCCAACATTCGCTGTGCTTTAAGGTTCCTTCCAGCTCTTTCTGAGCTAGTCCTTGACTGCATTACAGAAGCTTGTTAGGTTTTTTGTTTGTTTTTTTTAAGAAATAGTATTTACTAATATACAGCAAACAGTAAACAAACAAGGTATCATCATAGTTTCCTAGATTCTTTTTCACAAAATTATGAAAGAGACAATTTTTCAAGTTATCTTTTCCTCTGTTTTTTTTGTTTTTGTTTTTGTCAGATGGCTTCCCTGCAACATGTCTTTTTTATTTATCTGGTATTGCCACATTTAAGTGTACTGTATCATCCTACAACAGAATACATTTCTAACGATAAAAACATACATGTTCTGTTTACCAGCTGTGAAACTGGTAATATTATGGACTAAAGTCACAAGCTCTAGGCTCATAAGCCATGCTAAAGCACATGTAGAAGTACTCATTCAGGTGTACTACATTCAGGTGGCGTAGAAAAAATATAACTTTTTTTCCTGCAGTTCTAAAGAAATATTTGCTTCAAGAAAAATGACAATAATATTGCATTTTGCCTTACAAAAGTAAATTTAGTATTTAGCAAGATTTTGAAAATAGTGATTTCGTACATTTCTTCATAAGGATATACTTACAGAAAACATCAGTGTTAGAATTTGCGGACTTGCTAGTGTTAGGTTAATGATTAAACTCTATGATCTTAAGGGTCTTTTCCAACCTAAATGAATCTATGATTCTCTGAATACAGTCCAAAGTGTATCAGACATCACCTCATTTAAACAATTCTTTGGTTTCCACTGAAAAAAAAAGGGTGGCTAAGTAATATAGATGGGAAAATAAAACTGGGTAGGCAATATGAAAGTCTAACTTGTTTGTTTTTTATAATGATGTCCTGGTTTTGGTGGGATAGAGTTAATTTTCTTCCTGTTGCTGGTATAGGTCTGTGTTTTGGATATAGAATGAGATTAATGTTAATAACACACTGATGTTTCAGTTGTTGCTAAGTAGTGCAAATATTAAGTCAAGGACTTTTCAGCTTCTCATACTGCGCCACTGAGAAGGCTGAAGGTACAACAGAAGCTTGGAGGTATCTTGTGACAGGAGAGAGGTTTTACACTTGGACTAAAGCAGGACATATGTTAAGAGTGAAGATAGATAAAAGTTTGGTCAACAGTAAAAGAAGATAAGAAAATTCTAATAAAACTAATGAGAGCACTGAGGTAAAACAGAGGAAAAAGTTATAATTCATCTTCATATTAAGACCTTTACTACACTTCTGAGATTGTAAACATTTCACATTTTACAATTCTGGAATTAATTTCAAAAACTACAAAAACACAGAATGACTCACAACTGGTTGTAAAACAAGACTGAAAGCCAGAATCAAGCTGTCAAATGATAACTATATGCCTCATAATAGAGATGCCACTACTATTGCAAAATTCACAGTGTATACTTCAGATGTTTTCAGAAAGTCCCCAGAAGTAAGAGGTTGAAATCCATAAATGAAATAAGATATCTTCAATAAATTAGATAAATACAGAAGTGAAAACAGACATCTTTAGATTAGAAATACCAGAAGACAAATGGTAGCAGAAAAATAACTCAGCAGAGTGATAGATTTAAATTTTTTAAGTTTTTCATAGAGGTACAATGAGATAAAGTTCATAATTTTGGATTGAGGAAAAAATGCAATGTCAGATATACACGTTGTGCCAATACTCTCTTTCCACTATATATTTCACTATTTCCACTTCACGTAATTCACAAATGGATTCCATAAAGAAAATACATTATCTTAATAAACATGGTCCCTAGAAATTACATAAGTAGAAAAGATGAAACCGTGAAAGAAGAGACAAAAGGGGGTGGGATTAACTTAAATAAACACTATCTCTTTGCCCTCAGGCAACACGATATACTTGAGCTGTGTAACTGTATAGGCTGAATGTGTTGCAAGTCTTGAGATTCCTTAATGTATTAGCCATAGTAACTCTATGGGCCTGCCTCTGCTTTTTCAGTCACAGCTCTGTAACATCTCACTTCAGCCATTGTGATAGTGTTTCAAGATCCTCTGTGAAGGTACTTTTTCCTTGTTGTGCTCATATTGCTATTCTCATGGACGTGGACCTGCAAATCCCAGTACTGTTGCTATGGAGGATTCTCATGGGAACCAATTGCCACCATCATGACAATCATCCTACTTTCTCCCTCTCTCCTTGTTGTTTTGTAGATTTCAGTTCACATTAAAGAAAACCAAAACTTAAAAGAAGTAAATAATAGTAATTTAAATACTCAATAAATATTATCCAATAATATATTGTCTTGGTTTCAGCTGGGATGGAGGTAATTTTCTTCCCAGTAGCTGCTGTGTTTTGGATTTAATATGGGATTCGGTATGTGAAGTGTCGATAATAGACTGGTGTTATTACTTGTTGCTAAAGAGGCTAAGGATTTTTCTCAGCTTCCTAGGTTTCGCTAACATGCAGATGCAAGAAGCTGGGAGGAGTATAGCCAGTATAGTTGATCCAAACTGGTCAAATGAGGTATTCCGTGCCTGTGGCCTGTGGACCACTGCTGTGGTCAGTATATAACTGGGGATTGGCTGGTGAGCTAGCATGCTTTTTCTCTCACTGTACAGTTTTCAGGATCGTTTTCAGCTTTTCATTCCAGGATTGCTGGTCAGGACAGTCTGTATCTGTCATGGGGTGGTGAGAAATCGTGCATTGTTCATTTTATCTATTTTATTATTCCTATTATTATTATTACAATTATCTATATATCTATCTATCTATCTCTCACTATCTTTTCCTTTTCTATGCTAGTAAACAGCCAACATGGCTTCACCAAGGGCAGATTGTGCCTGACCAATTTGGCGGCCTTCTATGACGGGGTGACAGCATCGGTGGACAAGGGAGGGGCAATGGATATCATCTACCTGGACTTGTGCAAAGCTTTCGACACTGTCCCGCACGATATCCTTCTCTCTATACTAGAGAGGCATGGATTTGATGGATGGACCACTTGGTGGAGAAGGAGTTGGCTGGATGGCCGCACTCAGAGAGTGGTGGTCAACGGCTCAATGTCCAAGTGGAGACCGGTCACCAGTGGTGTCCCTCAGGGGTCCGTGCTGGGCCCGGCCCTGTTCAACATCTTTGTCAGTGACATGGACAGTGGGATAGAGTGCACCATCAGCAAGTTCGCCGATGACACCAAACTGTGTGGTGCCGTCGACACGCTGGAAGGGAGGGATACCATACAGAGGGACCTGGACAGGCTGGAGAGGTGGGCCCGTGCCAGCCTCATGAAGTTCAACCAGGCCAAGTGCAAGGTCCTGCACCTGGGTCGTGGCAATCCCAGGCACAAATACAGGCTGGGCGGAGAATGGATAGAGAGCAGCCCTGAGGAGAAAGACTTGGGAGTGATGGCGAACGAGAGGCTCAACATGAGTGGGCAATGCGCCCTTGCGGCCCAGAAGGCCAACTGCATCCTGGGCTGCATCAAGAGGAGCGTGGCCAGCAGGTTGAGGGAGGTGATTCTGCCCCTCTACTCTGCTCTGGTGAGACCCCACCTGGAGTACTGTGTCCAGTTCTGGAGTCCCCAACATAAGAAGGACATGGACCAGTTGGAGAAGGCCCAGAGGAGGGCCACAGAGATGATGAGAGGGCTGGAGCACCTCTCCTATGAGGACAGGCTGAGAGAGTTGGGACTGTTCAGCCTGGAGAAGAGGAGGCTCCAGGGAGACCTGATAGCGGTCTTCCAGTACCTCAAGGGGGCCTACAGGAAAGATGGGGAGAGGCTGTTCAGTAGGGCCTGTTGTGATAGGACAAGGGGTAATGGGTTTAAATTAGAAGGAGGTAGGTTTAGATTAGATATTAGAAAAAATTTTTTACAATGAGAGTTGTAGAGCACTGGCACAGGTTGCCCAGAGAGGTGGTGGATGCCCCATCCCTGGAAACGTTCAAGGCCAGGCTGGATGAGGCTCTGAGCAACCTGATGTAGTCAGGGATGTCCCTGCTTCTTGCAGGGGGGTTGGACTAGATGACCTTTGAAGGTCCCTTCCAACTCTAACCATTCTATCATTCTATGATTCTATAAACTGTCTTTATCTCAACCCACAAGTTTTCTTTTCTTCCCGATTCTCTCCCCCATCCCCTGGGAAAGGGGAGGGTAAGGAAGTGGCTGCGTGGTACTAGATTGCTGATTGAGGTTAAACCACGACTTATATGCACACAGAAACTTAACAACCTATGAATGTACAACATTTGACCTAATTAGTGTACTCCAATCAGTACCATGAGTGAGAATAACCAATTGTGTGTTTGAGTGAGTCCCAAAGAAAATCATATAGTACCATAGAAAAATAATGTTGAAAATATAATCCTAATCACCATCATCATTACCATCTGCTTCAACAGAGAGACCACCTGTAGAATGACACTGGTGTGGAAAACCAACATTGAGTTTACTGCCTGGCCACTGGGGAGCATTTTCCATTCTGGCTCCTTTCATCATTAGAGTTCATTAGTGCCATCAGCCACAGATATCACTTCTAAAAACCTGTGCATGCAAGCCTGTCTTAATGTTCATAGTGCAATAAATGTACAGTTTACTAAACTTGAAGCTAATATTTACATACATTTTCAATCTTTATTTTGCCTATTTTGTTGTTGAAACAGTAAGGTAACTACAGGTGAAATTAAATATTTAGATAGAGTTCTTCATTTTATGGAAAATGTTGAGGAAGAATGCCCACCCTTCTAATGAAGTTACTTGCAGTTAATGAACAGTGAATAGTCTCTCAATGTTTTGCAGTATCTTTTGTACAAAAGTAATTTTGATTAAATTACTATCAAATCTTTTTCATCATATGTGCCTTTAAGAAATCATTAAAAATAGTATTAATTGGTTTTGTCCTTATCCTTATGGTGAACAAATTGACATGGAAATTAACCACAAGTGATACCATATGTTAATAAGCAGGAGCTCTTTCTAGCTGAAGGTTTATGCAAGCTATTATAATTGAGAATTTCCATACATGCATACATACTAACAGATAGCAGCTATTTTTTACTAGAATGAAGCAACTTGAGAAAGTATCAAACTGAAGCTTACAGTCAAGAAAAATTAAAGATGCTTATGTTGCCAAGGGTCTCATCTCTTTGAGACAGAAGCAACACAAATGACACTAAGATAATTTAGATCACTTTTGGGGGGTTAAATTTCCACAATCTTATACATTTTATTTATTTCCACAATCATATACAATATATCTGTTTTGTTGTTTTAGTTACATACTAATTTTGACTTACGCCTGTTAAGATTCTTGATGAGGCATGAAAATAAGTTTTGTAGTTATCCCACAAAAGTCTGAGAAAACGAAACATAATTTTCAAATAATATCCAGTATAAAGAATTACATAGGTCAGCAGAATGTAACATTCAAAATTTTTCAAATACAATTAAAATTTGTAGTTTTTATTGACCTTCAAGCAAAAAGCATTAGAATAACTTTCATTGTCAGATTCTTTTAAATTATTTTGTGGGTATTTGCAAATCCATATCTCCATTAACCATTAATTAACAGTAGAGACGATATCAAAACTCTAATTTGTGAAAGGACTGTCTATTTGAAATAAATTTGTTGGGATGTAATGAAGTTACAACATGAGTTTAAAACAGTTTATTAAGTTTGTACCTTGATAAACAGCTTTGAATCCTGGTGAGCCAATGCTGTCATCAGATTGTAAATGAAGCCACATCTGGTTGCTCATGCTCACAATAAGATCAGGAACAGTAGATCCAGTGAGTCTGTATGTAGGATAAATTGCAAAGTCATTTGCAGAGTCATAAATTACTACCACTACTACTACTAACAATAATAAAACCCACAGCTTTTTAAACTATGAATATAATATTTAAGCCTATTTGCAATATATTGCCCCAGTGTTCTGATAAGCTTGGTTTTTTGATAAAATTATCTAACTATATACGGATTAAAACAATGTGAAGTCTTACGAAAAAATCGATTTTGAATGACTGCATTCAAGTCAGCAGTGATTAAACACTTTTAATAAAGTTGTTCCTACCTAAAGCTTTAATTAAATAAATAGGCTATTAGAGTGTGAGGGACTGTATGAGTTAAATAGTTTTCACTTGTTTAGATTAATATTGCTTTTTTTTTTTTTTTGCCATGCTTTTTGAAAGTGAAGGAAGTTGGTTTACATGCCTTACAGCACATATGTCTAGAAGAACTAACTAGAATCTCATCCACTCTATTCAAATCACTGACAATGATTTCTTAAATTTAAGCAGAAATTGCTATTTCTTATAGAGTAATGAGTGATAACTATGTATAGGTATGTACATTTCAATACAACACATATAAGGCAAGCTGGTGAATCCCATCAGTGCTGGTTTTCTGTAGGGGAGGGGGAGTAGGACACTACAGTGGTAGCTTCCATGAAAAGCTGCTAGAAGTTTCCCTTTTGTCTCGTGGACTCGGCCAGCTCTAGGGCCAACCCACCGCTGGCTAGGGCTGAGCCAACTGGTGACAGTGATAATGCCTCTCTGATAATATATTTAAGAAGGGGAAAATTAAAAAAAAATAAGTGTAGAAGCTGAAGCGCAGGCAGACGGGAAGGTATGAGCCTTGTGGGCCTTGTGGCCCATCCTCTGGCCTCCCATTGGGGGACCATCTGGACCCGACTTAGCCTGGTCTGGCCCAGCTGAGAGAACAGAAGAGGAGATGTGCAAAGAACATGAGACATCTGCCTGAGCCTGATTGTGAAGAATTTTTTGTGAGAGGAACAGCTGCAGATGCCAAGGCCAGTGAAGAAGGAGGGGAAGGAGTAAAGTTGCTCCTGGCAGAGATTCCTTTGCAGGCCGTGGTGAAGACCGTGGTGAAGCAGGCTGTCCCCCTGCAGCCCATGGAGGACCACGGAGGAGCAGAGATCCACCTGCAGCCTGTGGAGGACCCCACATCGGGGCAGGAGGATGCCTGAAGGAGTCTGTGGCCTGTGGAGGGCCCACACTGGGGCAAACAGTCCCTGAAGGACTGTACCTTATGGAAAAGTACCCCACACTGGAGCAGCATGGAATTCATGAAGGACTTTAGTCCGTGGGATGGACCCCATGCTGGAGCAGGGGAGGAATGTGAGGAGTTCTTCCTCCAAGGAGGAAGGAGTGGCAGAAACAATGTGTGATGTACTGACTGCAACCCCGTTTCCCTATTCCCCCTGTGCCACTCAGGGGTGAAGGAAGTAGAGATAATTTGAAATGAAGTTACACTCAGGAAGAGGGAAGGGGTGAGGGAAATTTGTTTCTGTTCTCTCTCTCATTATCCTGTTTTGGTTTTATTAAATTAATAATTGAATAATAAATAATAAATTGAAATAGTTTTCCCCAAGTCAAGTCTATTTCGACTATAACGGTAACTTCAATGATCTCTCCCTGTCCTTATCTCAAACGTCAAGCTTTTTTTTTGTTAGATCATCTCTCCCTCATTCCCTTGGAGGGTGGAGTGAGTGAGTGAGAGATTGTGTACTTTGATCCTGAGTGGGGCAAAACTACACCACCACCATAAACCCTTATAGCTTCTCAGTAATATCCTTTGTACATCTATAATTCTGGCATCTTAATGCAAAAAGATGTGTCAAAAAATTATTAATCAAAAAAAGATTACTTGACTGTAGATTACTTCTTAATGGTGAAAAATGCCTACTACATAATCAGGTTTCAGTACTATATCTGAACAACTGTTCAGATCTTAGTGATAGCTATACAGTCTTTCAAAAAGTAGTTGTATATGTTGGCCATAAATAGTGGCTGCATAATATCTCTATCTAAGCTGATACCTGATATGAAAACAAAATACCTCAGAAGAAGAGGACATCTGCCTTGAACTCCATGTAGAGCTCCATGTATCGGAAGCCTTGGGAGTAGAAGCTACAGGTACTGCAGCTTCTACTGGAAAGGGAAAGTGAAAGGGGAAAAGGGAAAGGGAGAAAACAAAACCCAAGAAGCAAAAGAAGTAGAAATCAACAAATAGCAGAATAAGGTTTTTTGTTGTTGTTGTTGTTTGGTTTGGGTTTTTTTGTTTTGTTTTGTTTTGTTTAAATTAAGGGTTCTCTGAGAATATCCCTGTATGCAGAACTACATCCTTCAAGTACGAGGATGGTAGATAAGGTAGATAGGATGTTTAAGGAATGGAGGTCTGTCTGACAACACATGGTGTTGTTGACTCAGAGTTTGTTCCAGTCTGTAACCATCTTAAAATCAGAATGTTTGCAAGTTCAGGAACTTGGAGACCAGCCATTCAGACAGATTGGCTGATGCTAAACTCATTTCATGTAGAGATGCACAATCCTAGGTTCTCTCTAGAGGAAAGAAGTTAAAAATGTTGAGACGATTGATGCAGCTTTTGAAGTAATGGAGTATATTGTTTGTTGTATCTTCTCAGTGCTATTTCATGTGAACTTAAATTATTTTTCCAATTTCTTCCAAAAAAAAATAAATTTGAGCTGGATAGTCTATACTTTTTTTTTTTTCCTCCTTTTTAAATACTAGTATTCCTTCTTAGTCCCCTCTAGCCGCAATGTTACAGCTTTAAGGCTACACAGATAACTGCTAATAGTTGAAAGTTTGGACACTATAGAAAGCTTGTGCTAGGACTGATCATTTATATATTGTCATCCTCATCAACTCCCTAGACTTTCTTCCCATCAAGTATTTAAAAGTTCTCTGTTTACTGACCTGCTATTAGCCAGTTTCCAATGTCCATTCGATGGATGGCTTATAAACATACTGGCATAACTGAGCTTGTACTGAGTACTGAGTTTACAATAAACCATTCAGAAGTAGTTACTGCCTTGAGGGCTCTAGCAGCTGAGAGCTGGAAAATTTTGCATGGCACTGAGGCTTGTGTGTTCACACATGACAATTTCATATGGAGGGAAAGTTTCAAATCATTTAGAAATTAGGTTTGGATTTAGAAAAGTATTTATTGCATATTTAGTTCAAACTAAATTGTAAAAGCTATGAAGCTTTAGAATCAAATGCATGAATTACTACAGTGATATTTTGTAGAATTTCTGCAAAAATGCTGTCATTTAAGCTGCCAACATAAACTCACTCAGCATAAGAAAAGCTATATTACTTTTAAGAGATCCTGAGAAATTATAAATTAAATCTAGCTAAAAAAATGTCTTTGCTATAAGCTGCTTCATTCCCCTGAGAGGAATTAAAAAATACAATGTGCTGCTCAAACCTCATTAAATATAATAGAAGTTATTGAAACCAACTATTAGAAAATTTTGATAAGAAAATAACTTTGACATTAGGTTATGAGCTTTCTCATATTAATGTAGCCTACAAGTGCACCTAGTGTTTTATGAGGAAACTTACTTCACATCCATAGAAGACTTTTCTCAAATACAAGTGAAATGGAGCACATCGGTGATGCACTTGAAATATAATGTATTTCATAATGCATGATACAATCCAGTGTTTAATGACTGAAAAAAAAAGGTGTAATAATAGAAATCCAGATTCATTACTAATTATTGTGGCACTGTAGTTTCATACTTGGGCCTTCCTGTATTTCTACTGTGTTTAAGTTATTAACCATTTACTGACTCAAATGTTTTTCAGGGTAATGCTGATGTGCAAAGTATTGCAACCCAAAAGGCAGATAAATTTAATTGCATAGACCTTGTTTTCATCAGCGATGAAAAGTCTTCTTTTTCAAGTCTTCTCTTGTTAGCCTAAAGCCTAAGCTCCTAAACCAGGATTTTTTCCTTACTTTCTTTTTCAAGTATTCAGAATATTGAATTAAATTTACTCAACAGATAGTTACTATTGCAACACAAGAAACACATGCATCAGGCAAATAATCCAATCATTTTCCAGTCTTAACTTTTTAAACAAATGAAACTAGAGGTGTTCTATGTACTTTGATATCATAGGCCATTAATAAATATTATAGATTAATTAACAAATACATATAATGAAGTTATTGTCCTCAGACTTGTCCTTCCAAAAATATTCTAATTAAGTTAAAATAAATTATTTGAGTGTTAAGTACACTAATTTGTTAGAATTATGTAAAAGAAACATTTCAATAATTTATATGGATTAAAAGAACCTCAAAATATAAAATTACTATGGATTCTTTTTATCAAGTACAATGCAGACTTTATCCAGTAGATTTCTATGCAATGTCAAGTAATGTTATTATTAAATAAATGCTGCTAGTTTATCTTATTTAGTCATTGCTGATTTATTAACCTTGTCATTTTATTTTGTATTCTTTGATCAGTATTCATACGCTAACTTAACCCTCTAAAAGCTGGAACTAAAATATCTTGTGACCACAAGCTGCCGTTATTAAGGAAAGAAAATAAGCATATGTAATCAAAATGGTTAAGGTAGATGAAATTTATCAATCTGTACAGGATTCTATGCTTTCCATTAGTCCAGACAGTATTAAAAATCTGTATCTTAAGATTAGCTATCTAGCTTGGAATTTTCCTTCAAATTTTATGTAAGGTCCTACACTTTCTACATTTTACATTACATTATATCATATCATATTATATTATATTAATCAATGAAGCATATTTAACGTGACTGAACAGTGGTCTATGTTTGTTATTGCAAATTTTGATCAAAAATCCATTTTTAAGTATAAAAATATTGAAATGAAGAGATTATTTATTTTACACACGTTGTATTTTCTGTTTGCTGAAATCCAAGCCTTCTTTTTATTCCTTTAATTGCTTGTGAATACAATTAGAGTTATACAGATAGTATTTGTTTTAAAAAAGAATTTCTGCTTTCATATAAATCTAATCTCAGTTCTCTGAAGTTTTTAGTCTCTGATATTAAAGCCTATTATGATGCTACTAAAGATCTGGAGTGAATTTTGTAATGAATGATCTTCTTTGAAAGTACTTTAATTTTATGCTTACTTTATATAAACAAATTACATACTTTAAAATCACAAAGTTAAATAGATATCTCATGACCCAGAAGAAACAACATATGACAATAAATTTCCAAAGAAAATTTTTGAAGTCCTTTACTTACACATACAACACTGTTCTGGTATCACCGACTTTCCCAGCATCTCCAACAGTAAGAGTATCATAGCCTCTTTCCAGTTCAAACTCTTCAAAGGCTAGCTTTATGACCTATTAAAATGAAATAAGTCAATTATTTCGAAATATACTCACAGGTTATCTGATGTGTTCTAGTCTTAAAAGAAATTATTTGGCTACCATAAGTCAAATCATAAAGCACTCATTCATGATTTTCATAGAATGATAGAATGGTTAGAGTTGGAAGGTCAAACGTCATCTAGTCCAACCCCCCTGCAAGAAGCAGGGACATCCCTGACTAGATCAGGTTGCTCAAAGCCTCATCCAGCTTGGCCTGACTAATTTTAATTAGTCCTATTAGATTTGAGAAAAATATATAGAAAAATAGAAGTGGAGAAAAATCTAAATTTTCTAAATTTTCACCAAGAGGGAAATCTTTGCTGTAGTGTTTTAGAGGTATCATATACTGAAGATGCCACTCATCTCTAGCTGGTGATAATTGTTCTTATTATTGCTAAGTTATAAACAGCTGCAAAATCTTTTTTTTTTACTATAAAAGTTATATAAAAATTACAGAATGTACCACTGGAAGTATATGAAATTAAAAACTTATTGTCTGTTGAATTAAACAATAACAACATGGCAGGTATGAACTCTCAATTCATAAGAAGGTGGAGGAGGTTAGCACACAGAAATACAAAAGTAGAAATTTCCTTCTGTAAATTACTAACACTAAACTGTGATTTCACTCAAAGGCTAACCATAAATTGCCCAGAAAATAAAAAATTTATCTCTCAGAATTGTTTGAAAAAGTATCTATAATTTAATGAAACTATAATTTTATAAGATAAATGAATTGTGAAAATGGATTCATTTTTTTTTACAGAACACTTCTAAGACAAGCACTTTTTAGACTTCTGTATTGGCGAGAAGTAGTTGCAGGCTACATGTATACATATGTTGATATCTTGTATTTTGATAGCAAGGTTTCTGAGACAACTTGATATAAAAATGCAGTGAGTCTCAGTGATTTTACACAAAATTTTATTATTTTATCTTTGTACTAAATTTTACAGATAACCCTGGGCAGACTTTCTCACAACATGAGCCATTGTATGAAAATGGAATTAACTTTTCTTCTCTTTTGTGGCTAAAAATATTTTAGTCAGATTTGGGCTTTTTGCATTGGCTGTATTATGATGCCATTTTGGCAGCAACATGTGAAAAAACAACGGATTTCATCCACTTAAGTTTATTTCTATGTTATCTTCAAGGCAGAATTAATCTTCTCCAAATTTTGGCCCTGTAAAAAGGCAGCATCTGAGCTAAGATAGTTGTTTAAACTTTCTCAATATTAAAAAAAGAAAGCCAGCACATCTCATTTCTTTATGTTGGAATGGGAAGAGTCTAGTTCTATAGACCTCAGAGAGGAATTTACACTACTACAGTAGGTGAGGCTTACATTGAACTGTGTTGCTTCAGTTTCTAACCCAAAGAAATGCCTGTTGTTACTAAAATATCCATTAATCTAAAATAACATATTGCGTCTTGCTATAGATTCATATCTTGTTTTTCATACCTTTGCCATTTCCACTATTTGTACGTTTACATTTTTAGTAGTGTGCTAAAATTTACTCCAGGATTAGGACCCCTTGCATGTTTTCAAATGGAGTTAATATTTACAGGAGTGTCATTAAAAGGTAAAAGGGAAAGATGTTTAAAGAAAAGCTGACGATCCTAGGATATCCATAGCTGTGAAAAACATAATTAATACTAATATTGGTATAATTCACCGGAGAATAGGTCAGAGATCTTGTATTGTGATTTAATACATGTCCTTTACAGAATATTTTGCAGACCTGCCAGATTTTGAGATAAAGTGTACTGCATTATCTACATTATATTTCTATAACCACAAGAATTTCAAGAACTATTTTGTAGATAAAATAATACACATTTCCATCTGCTCCTGATGTACCTTCTGCTACTCCCTAGATTATAACAGTGGTTAACATGTAAAATTTCATTACTAAATCAACATTAATAAAGCCAAAGAAAAGCAAGACAAATATTTAGAAGTATCATAAAAGCAGAGTTGTTTCTGGCAATAAAAATAACTACATATATAAAACTTTTACTTTTAATGTAATTTTTATTTTGTGTAGAGGAGGAAACCTGATAGAATATTCCATGAGAAAATATGGTAATGTATTATTTAAATGTGCTCCATTTGGTTAGACTCACAAACTCTTTTACATTACAGTTTAAAAACAAATGTGAATGTTCACCTCTTTAATAACAAAATAAGTTACAAAAATGTAATTGGATATAAACCATAAATGAAAGATTTAAAGACCTCTTTAAGCATATAGGAAATATCACAATAAAAGTTTCTTTATGGGAAATACATTGTGTGTAAAGAAATGTTAGACACTATGAAACAAAATCTTTTTATCTTCACTTCCATGCTAAGTGTTATTCTATGCTTACATAAAATGTGTTGGCAAGATATTCAAATGGTTGAGAGTTAAGAGATCTGACTTAAATGTCTTTAATTTGATTCATAAAACCTATATTTTACCATGTAAACATTAAGCACCCAGTCTAATCATAGATCTTTCTACAGACATGCAGAACAGAAGTCACATTATCTGTCTTAAGGTGGACAAACTTGCCATTTAGAGCTACCCTTTCCATTGACTACATGGTGAGTTTGGATGACTATGGGACACTAACACTTGCATAGATATATTAAGATAAAATTAGTTCATCTGAATATAAAGCTCTGAATCATGAGAAAGATTTTTAAGATTTTCAGATGGAGGGAGGGTTGTTTGTCGATTTATTTTTGAGAAAGAAGGTAAGACAATTTTCTATGGATACAGGTATAAATACAATGTGGGAAAAACTTAAAAGGACTAATATCAGCAAGAACAATATATCCATATGTGGTTAAATAATATTGATTTATATACTGAGTGGGAAAAAGCAGCTCCGAGATGCTTCTCCAGATTCAATGTTGTTTTGCAATTTAAAAAAATCCAGTAATAATAATCTGATCACCATCATTAAATATGTTTACTCTGACCTGATTAAAATAAAGAAAATAATTAATTTTCATTAAGAAAAATTTGAAATACAAAAATTATTTCCAAATCTATTATATTTGTTTCTGGAAGATCAATTATACTTCTTACAGAAGAATGATCCTGTTTGCTTTCTGAAACGTATGAGACAAAATTCCCTTATAAGCAATTCGGAATGATTACTTATGATTAGATAAATAGACTGTGAAAATAAAAAAGCTTAAAAATATGAGACACCTAAGGAGGTATCTAATGGAAGCTCTGCAAGTGAGTTTCTTCATAATTACTTTTTCCTTAGAAGCGTTTTCCTTTATCCTAGCCACTCCCACACTTTCTATTTCTGCTCACGTAATTGGTATAGCAAGTGATGGGGAAAGGCAGCACCAGAGTTGTACTAACAGAAATTTCTGTATGGACATTCTTCCTGGAAGCAGCAATAGGTAACATGGCAAGGTGACATTTCCAAAATGCCTAAGTGTACATGTTCTTTTCACTACTACTAAGATCTATTTTATTATCTCTTAAATACGTTAGAAATTCATACATTCAGTATAGTAAATGCAAAGTAAAAAGCAAGAGTAGTAATTTTTTTTTTAAGGTGCAAGCAGAAAACATAACTACCCATAAGGCATCTCTTGTATATACAAGCAGATCAAGCACATATGTGCTAGTTGAAATGTGTCTTATAAAAAAAAGTGAAATAAGAAACAAAGCCTCCTTGAAGGAGCTTCTCTTACAGATGAGAAAATGATGTAAGACAATTTGTTGCCTCAGTAAAACTATAGCTAAATATATGAAGAACAGGGAAATAGAATTGAAGATCCTTAATCTGAAGTTTTAAAATCATAACTAGAAAATATGTTAATTATAAAGGCTTTTGATGAAAGCTATTCGCAACTGTTACAGGTTACTCCATTTCATTGAGATATTAGCTTCAAATATAATAGTATTTTCCTACTCTACATCTTCTCCCTGCTGCTATGTAAAATTTGAAAGTAACATGATCATGCAAATGTTTTTGGCTCCGTCATTTCTTTTGCAGACTCCTCGTACTCAAAGGGATTTGGAAGTGAAAGAAGCCATTGCTGCAGGCACAAACATGGAAATTTTGCTATAGTCTTTCAGATTCTTAAATATTTTTAAATTTTCTAGGAGAAATGAGCCAGATGCTTAAATCAGAGCTTTAAAACAGGTTTTGGAGTACCTATTTTACCTAAAGAAAAACATAGTATAGAAGCAATGTCAAAAGATTATACTAGCATTAGAGAATACATAAAGGGATCTAGTATTCCTTAATAACTCAAAAAATGTGCCATTTCCCTAGCCCACCCCTCTCTACAGTGATATGCCTTCAAGTCTTAAGAGTCACTGTGACTATGCTTAAAATCCTGTTGAAGAGGAAACATAGTTCCTTGACTAGAAATGGCAATAAAACTGTGCAACTCTTATGTACAAATTCTATGGATGATTAAATTTGAACTATAGAGATTTCCTTTTCAGCAACTCAGAAAATGAATGTCCCTATCAAATTAGTATGATCAGAGAAAAACCACTGTTTTGAGGTACAAATTATAAATATAGAGGAATTTCTTATACAAATATGACCACAATACTGAGACCATGTCAAAGTTAAGTATGAAAATGTATGTATGGGAACATTTTCTGAAATATGAAGGAGTTTTTTAAACACAACACTAAAGACATTTTCTGCAAGGATTCTTTAAGAAAATAACAGCATTTCTCTCTCTCTTCTCAGGACCGTACAAATACAGAACATTTTAAAACAATGGGAACAAATGAGAATTTATTATAAATGTACCTCTTAGGCACCTCTTTTTGCAAGAATGTAAATTTGTAACTGGGTTTCAGTCACCACTGAAAATAATAAAAGAAACCTGAATCAAAAAACATGAGAGAAAATGTTTAGTTAAACTACAACTTTAGTAAATAATATATTAGGAACTTTCCAACATTTCAAGTGTTCACAGGAGAGATGTGGCAAACACAATTAATGGAACCTTTAGAGCTATACTGCTTGCTAGCCACTAAATATTTGCTATATTTACTTCCCCATATGTCAGTAACTAAAGTGGAAGCCTAAGGACATAACATACCTATAGACAAGAAAGTGGTGTCTTAATTAGAACCTGAATCCCCTAGAACCATCATCCTTGATAACACAGTCCACTAAATAGTGTGAAACTGGTGACTGTCTATAATAGTTTTGGCTAATTTTCTTCGTAGCAGCTTGTATGATGCTCTGTTTTGGATTTGTGATGAAAACAGTGTCGACGACACACTGATGTTTTAGTTACTGCTGAATGGTGCCTGCACAGTGTCAAGACCTTATCTGTTCCTCACATTGCCCCACCAGTGAATCAGCCGGGAGGGGACACAGACAGGATAGCTGACACCAACTGACCAAAGAGATATCCCATACCATATGACGCTGTGCTCAGCAGTAAAAGCTTGGAGAATAAAGAGAGGATGTTTGAAGTTATGGTGTTTGTCTTCCCCAATAACTATTATGTGTGATGGAGCCTTGCTTTCCTGAATACCTGCCTGCTGATAGAAAGCAGTGAATGAATTCCTTATTTTGCTTTACTAGCATGTGCAACTTTTGCTTTACCTATTAAACTCTCTTTATTTCAACCCACAAGTTTTCTCATTATTATCCTTCCAATTCCTTGTTCCACTGGAGGGGAGTGAGCAAGTGGCTGTGTGGGGCTGAGCTGAGTACCGAGTTAACCCACAACACTGCCTTACAAATGGCCAAGCTTGTTCTTGCACTATGTGTTGCCTATAGTTCCCCCTATAGGCCTTTCCACCTGTAATCACATTAAGATCAGGTAAATGTCCAAAAAGAGATGAAGGATTTTTTTTTTTTTGTCTTTTCTTTTAATTACTGACTCTGGAACGTTAGAGGATTTATTTATTTTTTTTTAAGGAATAGGAACATTTGGGTTTAGAAAGGATTTTACTTAGAAGATACCAACATGCTTTACAAAGGAGAGCAGTCCTTGATATGACAATTTTAGACTGAAATACAAAGCCATAAAATAATCTGGATCTGTAGGATTCAGATTCCTAATTAATTTCTCTGATCACTAGCTGACACTGTTTTTCTTGAAATGATATGAAACTGAAAGGTGTCAAGTACAACTACATTTGTTCCTGGTGGCATTTTTTTCTTTGTTTGTTTGTCTATTTTTACAAGAAGATTTTTCAATTTGAGGCTTTTATGCGATACAAGAGGAGGATTATAACATTAATTATTACTTAAATATATATTTGAAAAAAAAAAGGTG